>OMNN01073683.1:0-11331 GCA_900302755.1 Chromis chromis | reverse complement strand
GGCAGCAATAACCTCAACCAGGCTCTTCCTGTAGCTGTGGATCAGACCTGCACATCGTTCAGGAGGAAGTTTAGCCCGTTCTTCCTGGTAGAACTGCTTTAGCTCTGTCATATTCTTTGGACGTCTCATGTGTATGGCTCTCTTCACGTCATTCCATAGCATCTCTATTGGGTTGAGGTCTGGACTCTGACTTGGCCACTCCAGAATGTGGATTTTGTTTTTCTGAAGCCATTCTGATGTGGACTTGCTCTGGGGTTTTGGTTCATTCTCCTGTTGCATCACCCAACTACTACAGAGTGTCAGCTGACGTACAGACATTCTCACATTATCCTGAAGAATTGTTAGATACACTTGGGAATTCATCTTCCCCTCAGTGACTGGAAGCTGGACAGACCCTGATGCAGCAAAGCAAACCCTCGTCATGATGTTTCCTCCACCATGCTTTATGGTTGGGATGATGTTTTCATGATGATATACAGTACCCTTTTTACACCAGATGTAGTGCTGTGTGTTCTTTCCAAATAGTTCAGTCTTAGTTTCATCAGTCCACAAATCTCTTTGCCAATACTGCTGTGGAGTGTCGATGTGCTCTTTCGCAAACTTCAGGCGAGCAGCAATGTTCTTTTTAGTAAGCAATGGCTTCCTTCATGGTGTCCTGCCATAGACACCCTGCTTGTTCAATGTTTTACCTGCTGTATACTCATGAACACAGATGTTAGCCAGTTCCAATGATGCCTTCAAATCTTTGGCTGTCACTCAGGGTTGTTTCTTTACCTCATTGATGAGTCTTCATTGTGCTCTTGGGGTCATTTTGACTGGTTGCCCACTTCTTGGTAGAGTAGCTACAGTCCCAAAGAGTCTCCATTTGTAGATGGTTTGCCTAATTGTAGACTGGTGAGTTTCTAAAGTCTTTGAAATCACTTTGTAACCCTTTCCAGCTGTATGTAAATCAACAATTCTTGATTGTAGATCCTCTGAAAGCCCTTTTAGGCGAGCCATGGCTCACATCAGCGTATTCTTCTTGTGCTGAGCAAATTAAAAAAGTTTGAGTGTTTTTATCAGTCAAAGTAGCTCTAGTCCACACCTCCAAACTCATGTTCTTAGCAGGACTCCAGGTATGCTAACACGTGACTACAATTAGCTTTTTTGAGGTCATTAACTCAAGGGTTCACATACTTTTTCCACTAGCTCTATGAGGTTTTTATGGTTGTTCTCAATAAAGACATGAAAGATCATAATTTTTTTTGTGTTACTATTTTAGGCACATTATATTTGTCAGTACCCTTGAGTTAGATGAAGATCAGATCACAACACACAACCATGAAATTCCAAAGGGTTCACATACTTTTTCTTGCAATTGTATATCTTAGTAGTAGTATTGATCCATCATATCTTATTTGTAGTTGTTAAACAATTAAATGGTAGAAATGTTTAACTAGATGTAGTAAATGTTAGTTTTTAAATATTATGTCTTAAATAATACATGCAATAAGATATTTAATATTATTCTTATTAAATACAGTGACACATTCCCACCACGCTGAAAAAAGTGTTTTTTTTAAACAGTTTTAGGTGCAATTTTTAAGCTTTCAAGCCAGTGAACAGCCCAAAACTACATCCACCTCAAGAATTTCTACTTTTCCAAATAGTAATTCTTTCTTTTGCAATGTTTGACCTTAAAATTGGACTATTTTACTGTATTTAAATGAGCAAAAAACATCATTAGCTTATAAATATTTCACATTTTCTTGTGGATTCTACTGCTGTATTATTTAGAATCCAACTTATTAATAATTGAATGAATGTTAGTCACAGGGGCTACTAATCAGCTTGTACTTTTAATGTAGTTGTTTATTTCAATGTACGTTTACGGAAGTAGGATTTCAATGGAGCACGTGTTTCTTAGCAAAGGTCAAAGGTGAAAATAAAGATGGCGGATGTAGTGCATTTGAATGATATATTATCGTTTTAAATGTATAAAATCGTTAAAATGCGCAAAACAAGACTCGTAAAAGTGGAAATTGACACATTACCTGACATATTAGCGGTTTTTAGAAGAACCATTGTCTAAAACGGACTTTGTTTGTTCGTGCTAATGCTAAAGCTAAGCGGCTAGCACCTAGCTTAACCTAGCTAGGGCCTTTTGTAAATATTGTAACTTTTTGAGAGAAATTTCCGACTTGAAATAAACTGATTGCTCATCTGCCGCATTAAATAGTCGGCAAAAGTTGCTTCTATTAAAAAATATACGTGTTAAGAGGTTTTTGTGTTGCTTCGTTACAAGCTAGGCTAACGCACGTAAGCTAGCTAGCGTTAGCATACGAGCTACACGAAATGTCACGGAAGTGGAGTAAAAATCTCACCGAAGCGTTCATTTAGTAGCTGCTCCGGAGCTTTCTATCCCATCACATGGTATTCATCCTCAGCTGGGGCTAGCTAATGGAGGAATTCACCTGAAACTGAAGTTAGCAAGGGTTGCTAGCCGTGTCGGTGCGTCAAAAACAGGAGTTAGATGAAGCTAGCGTGGCCCGGAACAGCCGCTAAATAGAGCTAATGGTAACATTTTTTTTTTTTTGCATTTTTAATTTATTTATTATAACCAAGAGGTGTTTTATTTTGTTAAGTAGTTTTATTTTTTGATATTTTTTGGAGAGTAGATATACATTTCAACCATCATCATATCAAGATTGGTTAAAAAATGTGTTGACAAAATTATATTTCATGAGTAAAATTCAATATTTTTTCATGTTATTAAGCACAAGACAGCTCATTTGACTGTTTCTCCATCTATCAAGTGATGCATGGTAATTAAATATATATTAATGCTTTTATTTTACTTTATCAACCATTATTTCAGCTTTTTATTGTTTTATTTTCTGTATTTCCAGATGCAGTAAGTGTGTGCTCTACTGTTCATCCACTAGAGGACAGTGTGCAACAATAAATCCACTTTCTAGACTTGTAATAAAAATAATTTGGGGAATATAAAGACAAAAATAATCAATAACAACACGCTACAAACCAGAGTATTCAAGTAAGAGTGACCATGTTTTTAATATCTTAAACATCTGTGCAACATTATTCAAAATGTTACATCACTGCATGACCTGTAATGTTTCACAATATTTACAAAAAAATGCTGCTTACATCAAACCATTTAAAAAAAAAAAAGTCCAAACAATCTCAAAATAATGGACTCTGACAAACTATCCCTAGCCCACATTAATGCAAAAAGGAAAATAAAAAAAAGAGCAATCAAGTGCACATCATACTTCACGCAAGTCTATTTTTTGTAAAGTATATATTAGTGAGAAAATATATACTTAATTACAAGTTGAAGAAATAAAATACTGACAACGAAGAAGGGATTCGAAGAGCGGGGAAACGAACACTGGAAGAAATAAAAAAATCACACTCACACCTCACACACAATCACAGGCAGAAAGAGATTAAAAAATAGACTGCACAGACCACCTCTTGACCACAAACAACATGAAACTGATAGAACAGATCCATAACACATGGGTTCCCGACACGGCGCCGGGTTCCTGCATGTCATTGCACAAAAAACTGGAAGGGGGGGGAGGCAGAATGAACTTTACCGAAAGAGCTCGTGTGTTCTCGAACGTCACATTGTTGAGAAACGGCTTTTTCTGCGCCGCCGTTTATAAGAAAACAAACTAAAATCCACTCCTGAGGTTCTCAAAAGTGGGTACGATGGAAAAAATCGGGACATTCGGAAGCAGGTTCGTTGTTTTTTTGGAGCATTTTAGCAACAAAAACGACGAAACATGCGTCGAAAATATCCACGTTTTTCCCCAGGAAGTGGAAAATACAGTACAACTTCTTAAAACACACAAACGAAATGAGATATTTGTAGGTTTGCGTGCACATCCGAAAGCCGTGGATATGTTTTAACGTAGTGTTTTTACCGTTATTTAGTGTATTATTTGGTTTTAAGGTTATTCGCACGTCAAAATAAACAAAACACGTTCAAGTAAATGGTGTTTTTAGTAAACGTTTTCAAAAAGGGGGGGTGGATTTTGGAGTTCCAGGGCGAGAAACGAAGCCGTCGGTTTTGCCTGTAAAGCTACGGATGACTTCCTACCTTCACTGCTCTGAGGTTAGAGCGACAAAAAGATTATTTGTGCACATCAAAAGGGAAAAAAACAGGCAGCAAATTACAGTCCAAGACGCAGGGAAAAGAGGGTTCAAACAATCAAAAGAGAGTTGCAGTTGATCTTTGCCGTCGATTGGTATATTGCACTTGATAATTCTGTAGTGATTTCAGGTTCGCTGTTGGTTGGGTTTTGATCTTGGAGGAGCCGGTCGTTCCCAATACTGTCAGACTGATCAAGTGATGCTTCAAACTTCTCGAGAGTTTTGTAGTGTTTAAAAAAAAACAAAAAAAACTGCATTTATTTACCAACACAAAGACGCCGTCCGCCTTCTCAGACGTGCATATTCATAAATAGCATTTCTTTACTTACTTACTTACCATGACACAATCTGTAACAAATCAAAGCCTCACGGTAAAAACAAAAAGAGTTATCTGTAATGCTCACTTCTTAAATAAAAAGGGAATATGACCTTTGTAATGGACTCTGAATACATGATCTATTCACTTGTTAAAAAAACAAACAGGAAAAAAAAACATACATATACACATATAAGGCTTGAGTTCTCAACTCTTGGTAGTATTATTGCCATCTAGCATATTTGTAAAGCTTAAAATAAATATGGAGTACTGTACATAAATAATTTACATCAATAAGCAGAACAAAAAGAATAAACACAAGGCCCCGAAATGTAAGAAATGCTTCCGCCGCTCTCGAGTTAGTGTTGATAACCTAGAGGTTGGTTACTCTACCTAAAGCTATAGTCGTGGCAAAGGAAAGAGAAACGGCTACAAGTCGTGGGGGAAAAGAAAGGAAAGAAATCACTGTACAAACGAGGACATAATCGTAATCGATGCAGCCTGGAAAGGAAAAATCCACCCGAGTAACGGTCGCGTCCTCCCAGAGTTAGATGACAGAGCTCCCGGCTACAGTGGAGCTTCTTGTTTTAGAAACGACGATCAAGAGGAGGAACGGATCGGAGACGAGGGGCAGAAGCCAATCCTCGACGGCGTAATGAGCAGAATGCATTACACATGTAGAGAAGCATCCTCCTGTTTAAAACCCGACTGAAACGAGCAACAACAACATACATCTTCATTGTTGATGATTTTGTCAGCTGACTGGTTACTTGTTTGGGCTATAAAAGGTCAGAAAATGGTGAAATGGTATCAAATATCGAACAAATTCAGTTAACCGTAACCGAAACCTGAAAATATTCACATTTAAGAAGCTGGAATCGAAGAATTTAGACCTAAATTGATTAATTTATCAGCAGTTTGTGCTATAAAGTGTCAGAAAATAGTGAAAAATGTTGATCTCAAAGCCAAAGATATCAACTTTAAATGTCTGGTTTTGTTCACAACCTGAAGATATTCAGTTAACCGTCACAGAGGAGGAAAGAAACCAGAGAATAATCAGATTTAAGAAGCTGGAATCAGAGAATTTAGACTTTTTTCTTCTGTTAAAATAGTCAAAAATGTTCATTCTAAAGCCAAAGATGGCAACTTGTTTTGTCCAGAAACCCAAATATATTCAGTTTACTGTCTAGAAAACCAGAAATATTCACATTAAAGAAGCTGAGATTAGAGAATTTAGGATTTTCAGACCTAAATCGATTAATTTATTAGTTGTTTGACCTAAAAAATGTTAGAATATAGTCAAAAATGTTGATCTCTAAGTCAAAGATATCAACTTTAAGTGTCTGGTTTTCACAACAGCCCAAAGATATTCAGTTTACTGTCAAAGAGGAGAGAAGAAACCTGAAAATATTCAGATTTAAGAAGCTGGAATCAGAAAATTTAGACTTTTTTCTATTAAAATAGTCAAAAATGTTGATCCTAAAACTGAAGATGACAACTTTAAATGTCTGGTTTTGTCCACAAACCCAAATATATTCAGTTTATTGTCCAGAAAACCAAAAATATTAACATTTAAGAAGCTGCAATTAGAAGATTTAGGATTTTAGGACCTAAATCAGTTAATTTATTAGTTGTTTAACCTAAAAAATGTCAGAAAATGGTGAAAAATGTTGATCCCTAAGTCAAAGATATCAACTTTAAATGTCTTGTTTTGTCCAGAAAACCAAAAATATTCACATTTAAGAAGCTGCAGTTAGAGAATTTAGACTTTTTTCCTCCCAAAATGACTCAAACTGATTCATTAATTAGCTTTCTGGGCTATAAAATGTCAGAAAATAGTGAAAAATGTTGATCCCTAAATCAAAAACGACAACTTTAAATGTCTGGTTTGACTACGACCCACAGATATTCAGTTTAATGTCACAGAAAACCTGAAAACAAAGACTTCTGCCTTTTTTTCCCTTAAAAATTGCTCAAACTGATCGATCCAAAAGGCTGCTGGTTCATTTATTAGTTGACAACTAATCGATTAATCGTTGCAGCTCTGCTACAGTACATGTACTGATTTATTCTTGTGTCGCTCTGTTGTTTCGAGGCCAAACTCGAGCTAGCGAGCTTGCCACTGTGTCGAGAATCACGTTAAGGTACGAGCTAATAAATGTTATAGAACCGTTACCTTAAACGGAAATTATTGCAAAGCAGAAAAGAGATCGGAGTAAAGCAGAGGATTTGACGCAAACTCTTAAAATGTCGCAAAAGAAACGGTCGCCAGCAGATGGCGCTGGAGGCTACATTAGCTAACAGTAGAAGAAGCCCAAAACGAAACCAGAAAAGTGTAAAGAAACCTTGAGGAACTGTTTTTGTAGCTCCTCTTTCGTGTCAGGTGATGAATAAAATAACGGAAACACGGCTTTAGCTTCGAGTTGTGGCTGCTTTTAAGCTTTTTTAAGTCGTATGAAGTCTAGAAGATGTTGAAAACGTGGACAGAGGGTGGATTTTTCCTTCCATTAGCGGCAGGTAACCAACTTCCTTTTGTTTGCCAGTCACAACGATTGGTAAACCCATAAAAATCACCAACCAACCGCACATATTGTAGCTTTTTGAAGCACAAACTGGACAAAGTAATCATGATTTTCCCGCTAAAGAGGCGCTAAAGGTGGAGCAGGTGAAGGTTGAGGCTGCTGAACACTTCCTGCTGGTAAAGTTCATTCTGTTTTCTTTAAATCTTTCCGTCCCCGATACAAAATGAATGTGAAGTTGTAATGGAGAACTCATATATACTCATGCCTGTTTCACTGCTGTTCCCTTACAAAAAAAAAGGGAGAAAACCTCAAAAAAACAAACCAAAGAAAGAAAAACAGCACGTCTTACGGTTCGTCATATAAAAGCTTTAGGCTGTATTCTTATTTATCCTATGCATGCGGCCGTATGCAACCGCACTTCTGAATAGAAACCAAGACATTGGTACACTTCTTCTGCTTTGTTTTTGTACAATAAAAGATAAAATGTGCATTAGGTACGCTTGTACATGACATTGTACAATATTTACATACAATTCTTAATAGCATGAAATTTCAGGATTATCTATATACATATTGAAAATGTATCAGAAATATTTGGACTGTCTATTTTCTTAAATATGTAAGGTAATGCTTGTAGCTTTTTTTGTTTATTTTACTATCTTATACTAGAAAAAAATAGTTAATTCAGTGAGCTGTAGACAAATTGCAACCGTTTTTGATGTTTTTCTGTATTTTTTCTCGTTTTTTTTTTCCCCCCGTCTCTACAGTTAAAACTGTATCGGTGATTGGAATCTCCAGCACCTTCTGTGGTCAGTCATTAAGTCAAGTTGATATCATGGAACAACCACTGAAAGTCCATGTGTAGCACCTGTTAGAGAGCTCAGATCGCATCAAGGCTGAACGGACGAAGTCTCCAAAAGGCTTTGAGGACGTTCTTGGGCCGACACATTCAATGTTATCTGGATATCTTCCTCCTCTTCGGCTTGGGGAGCTTCACCTGACGATCCCTCGACGGGATCTGGTGGCAGAAACGGACAGAAACGTTATTGTGAAAGTCGGACGGGAAGAAAGAGTGAAAGCAACACATGAGGACGGAGCAGATACTCACTGTGCCCGACATCTTGTCTAGCTCGCTCATGGCCTCGTGGATAGCAGCTTCCAAGTGATTATTCAGTTTCCCCGGTCTGTCGGACAACAAAATGTTATTTACAGTTAGAATGATGCAACCAGGCGAGTGTTTTTGCTGCTTCAGGACATTTTTTAACCACTAGGTGTCGATACAACCCTGAACAAACCCCAACTAAGAAACCAGGCAAAGGCTCAATCAACCATCTCAACCAGGAAACATGTTGGCGGCTCGAAAGACGTGTTATCTTTAAAAATAAAACAGCAAAATGAAAATAATTATCGGAGCCAGAATCTGTAAAAACAAAACAGAAAATAGTGAAAAATGTTGATCCCTAAATCAAAAACGACAACTTTAAATGTCTGGTTTTGTCCAGAAACCCAAATATATTCACATTAAAGAAGCTGCAATTAGAGAATTTAGGATTTTTTCCTACAAAAATGACTCAAACTGATTCATTAATTAGCTTTTTGGGCTATAAAATGTCAGAAAATAGTGAAAAACATTGATACCTAAATCAAAAACGACAACTTTAAATGTCTGGTTTTCACTTCAACCCACAGACATTCAGTTTACCGTCACAGAAAACCTGAAAACAAAGACTTCTACCTTTTTTTTCCCTTAAAAATTGCTCAAACTGATCGATCCAAAAGGCTGCTGGAGAGTGTTTTTGATGCTTCAGGACACATTATTTAACCACTAGGTGTCGATACAACCCTGAACAAACCCCAACTAAGAAACCAGGCAAAGGCTCAATCAACCATCTCAACCAGGAAACATGTTGGCGGCTCGAAAGACGTGTTATCTTTAAAAATAAAACAGCAAAATGAAAATAATTATCGGAGCCAGAATCTGTAAAAACAAAAACAACCAGTGGATTTTTAACTTCCGTGTAAGAAATGAGCTTCAAATGGTGATTTTTTTCCACTATAATCACTTTATTCTATATGTGTCATTAAAAATCAACAAAAAATTAATCGTTCTCTCTCTCAAGATTCTGTAAAAACTAAAAAATTCTGCGTTCTTCGGCGCAAAGATGGAACCATGATCGACTCAGCTGTGACCAACAGTCACGTGACAAAAATTCAGAGACTGGTTGAACTGCAGGATGTGTTTAAAGACAGGAGACAGGAAAATAAATCATCCTACGTTGGTAAAATAAATGTAGCATGGCTCAATGGCAGCATACAGGGGGCCTCGATAGCCTAGCGGTTATGTAGCGTGACCCATGTGCAGAGGAGTAGCGGCTGTGCTGTGTTCGAGTCCGACCTCGCATGTCCTTCCCCGCTCTCTCCCGTTTCTAACTCTACCCACTGTCCTGTCCTCTCTAATAATAAAGGCGTGAAAACAGAGGAGCAAGTTGTTGGAAGATACATTCAGCATCGTCTGTGGAGGTTGTAAAATGTACATCAGTGGTTCTCAACTGGTGGGTCGGGACCCAAAAGTGGGTCGCGAAGCCATTTTTAGAGGGTCACAGAAGCAAAAAGTAGTGGTATAAAGTCTTTTATTTTAATGGATGTGTTTCTTATGACACAGTTTGCTTTCAATAGCAGGATAATTAGTGGTGGTGACACCAGTAGTTGTCCACTATTAACCTCTACATGAGGCTCTGCCAGCTTAGTGGAGACATTTATGCTAAAACGTGACAAAAATAAACCAGGAATCTGTCAGAATGGAACAGAATATGACCAGAACTTGGCAAAAGTGTCCAAATATACCAAAATGAGCAAAAAATAAGCCAAAAATATCCCCAAGCTGGATCAAAATGCGTTGAGACTACACCCAGATAAACCTTAATTTGTTAACAGGAACAGCAAACTTCAAAAATTTGGGTCGTGACCTTTATTAATAGAGAGATAGTGGGTCCTGAGGCTGGACCAGTTGAGAACCTCTGATGTAAATAGTCAAATATTGATCGTATGTAGAGCTTTTTTTCCCCAGTGTTGGTACCAAGTACTGTTTATGTTGATTAGAAATCTTCTTTAATTTTTGGAAAGTAAAATATCGAACAAATTCACGCCTAAAACTGTGATTTTAACAAAAACTTCTTGCTCTAAATCTGCTTAAAAAAATTCTCAAAAAGAAAACGTTTGCAGAAACCAGGTTCTGCAAAAAACAAAAAACAAAAAAGTTAAATATTAAAATATCTATGGTATATATAACTATATATATATAATATCTTCTGTCATTTTAACTTGTGCCATACTGAGTCCTGGTTGTTCTGTTTCCATAGAGGTGCAGGACTTTACATCAGAGGAACATGAGCCCACTACATTTACACATTTACTACTGCTATTGTTTACTGAAGCAACAACATGGTGGGCGGGTTTTTACTCACTTCAGGCCTCTTTTGGCGGCTCGGTCGAGCGCCTCCAAGTCGTGCGTTAGTGTTTTTAGCTTCTCTGGCTCGACCTGGAAGGAGACGAGACACATTCAGGACTGCTCAGGAACAGACTGAGGATTTCCCGCCAACCACCAGACACCGACTGTAGTTTGTCAGTTTGTCGCGTCTACCAGCTAATTTGGCAGTCGGGACCTTTTCTACTCTACAGTTCTGACTTGGCAGGTAAAAGATGGATGTGTTTGGAGCATTTTGGGATCCATCTGCCACGATGGCCGGTGGACAGAAAAGCTGGTTTCCTTCTGACTTTTCAGTGCTGCAATAATTTTCCATCTGCAGTCAACTTAGTTACAGTCAAACACAAGTGATTCTATCATCTTGACTTACTGGCAAACCGCTCTGTCAAACTGGAAAACTATTTGCTGTAATTCAAGACTTGATCAAACTTTTGGCTTCACAGGCAACAACAGTAACTTTGTTATTTCTACCAGCCTCCAGTGTGAGAAGTTGGCTGCTGACTGGACGACAGCTGGTCTCAGACTACGCTGGTCTCACCTTGGCCTGCTCCCGCAGCTGCATAGCAGCGCTGTGCACTTGTTCGTCCCCGGCCAGCTTGGCAGGCCACGGTGGGAAGCCCTTCAGCTGGCCCCAGACCAGCTCTCCCATGTTGAAGGTCCTGGAGCGGTAGTGCAGCAGCTCTGACGAGGGAGAGTCCGGCTGCCGCAGGTCCTCCTCGCTGCTCAGGCTCTTTGTGTCCGAGGGGCTGGGCGCCATGCCGTTGAAGTGGCCATTGTAGTGGCTGTAGTCTTTGGCTGTGGCCAGAGGTCCCTCCAGGCTGGTGGAGGAGCTGGGCGACTGGTCGTCC
>OMNN01073627.1:0-11945 GCA_900302755.1 Chromis chromis | reverse complement strand
CCTTTTAACCCCACTGGTGGGTTTTAGGGTTCAGAGGGTTAGAGCACAAACATGTTGTATTGCTGCAGAACTTTGGTTGGTCTTAAATAGTCATTTGTGGAGAAGATCACTGGTAGAAAACCTGATTTCTCTCTTGTTTTCTTCCTATTTTAATTTGTTATATATGGTGAAAGAAAGTCCAACGTTTTAACAGACTACAAAAATAAAAGACGTTTCCAAACTCAGTGAGCAATCATGTTAAATAATTGTGATTATTCCAACAATAACCGAGTTAATTTTAAGATAAAAGTGTTGAAATAGATCAGTAGTTTATTTAGATTATAAAAGTATTGAATGCATTAGTCTTTACAGTGGCGGTTCACGTTGGTCAGCGTTTTGCGGTGGTGCCAGTCGGGCTCTTCATGCCACGTCTAAATCAATCATTGGTAATGTATAGAACAGGGATAGGAAGCCATCAGCTAAGTGGTTGTTGCAGTGCAGGGAGCATGCTGTTGTGTATTCATGGACTTCACTGTGCTGCGTTTACAGACAGAGCTCCTGCTTTCTAACTGTAATGCAATGATTACATGAGCTTTGTATTGCATTAATAGATGGATTCAGGTTTACTTTTACTCCCACTGCCCCCCTTTCTTTTCTTTTTCCTCTGTCCTGGAAGCATCAACATGCTCTGAACTGGCTGCAATAGAAATGTGTGCTCACCCTTGTAATCCATTTACAGAGTCGGGGTTGTGTATGACCACAGAACACACCAAACAGAACAGCTTAGAGGTATCGGAGAGTACATTGGATTAGAATCACACACTGCACCTTTAAATGTGGACAGGTCGATGACTCAGCAGTTGCCATGCCAAGAGCTTTGTTGCACAGCAAATCTTTTAAATGAGCAAAAGAAAAGCACTGATATTAAAAGATTCAACCACCTCTGTTGAAAATGGTACAGTCCAAGGGATCCATGCTGTAAAAAAGTCAGGTATTAATAAATTATGTAGAAGTTATTATAAAGACATTAAGTATAAATATAAACTTTCAATCGAAAAAGAAAATTTGAAAAAAAAGTCTACATCATTAGTGTTAGTTAGGGTGCGCTTCGGATGCACTTGCAGATGTTATCATCATTAAATCTACTTAGAGCCAAGTTTAGCATCGTTTAACACGTTTTATTCATCTGTGCATTTGTTTAATGTGAAATTTGTCAGGAACACTACATTTGAGTAATTTTGCATCATTTTGGAGACACTTTGAGTCATTTTAGAACACTTTGAAGCATTTTTGGACATGTTTTAGTCATTTTGGACTAATTTGTGTAATTTTTGGTAAGATTTGTGTCAATTTCGGAAAGCTTTAGTCGTTTTGGATTAATTTGAAGTCACTCTAGACCTTTTTTTTAATTATTTGTAAGCATTTTAGACAAGTTTTAGTCATTTTGGACTATTTTTCAGTAAGTTTTGACAAGATTTTAATTATTTCAGGTTAATTTTGAGTACTTTTGTACAAATTTTGCATTATTTTGGATGCCTGGGTCAATTTAGACTACTTCTTTTTTTAAATTATTATTTTTTTTTTTAGCACTTTGGACATGTTTTAGTCATTTTGGACTAATTTGTGTCATTTTTGATACAATTTGTGTCATTTTCAGGAAGCTTTAGTTGTTTTGGACTAATTTTGAGTTATTTTAGACAAATATTTAAGCATTTTTGACAAGTTTTCATCATTTTTGAGTTTTTTTGGACTGATTTTGAGTAATTTTGGAACCATTTGAGTCATTTTAGACTGATTTTAAGCATTTTGGACATGTTTTATTAATTTTAAACTGATTGTCAGGTTCTAATAAGCCTGGTTTTCTATTTTGTAATGCCTTGTCTGTTTTTTCCTACCTCTTTCTCACGTTATTAGTATTTTTCTTCATTTAATGGTCCTCAATATGCTGCCATGCTTATTTAAATTCTTTATTGTTTGTCCATTTAAGGTCTTGCCTTATACAATAATCAGTTCAACACAATCTCTTGCCATCATCTCTGGGAGCAGCCTAACAGATTGTCTTTGTACTGACTCTGGTACGAAATGCTTTGCTATAGATTTTCTGTGTTCATTGGTTGTTGGTTCAAGTCCCAGCACGGCCACTGTTGGGCCCTTAACCCTGTCTGCTCTGGGGATGATCCTGCACCCTGACCTCCTAACACGTTGAGATATGAGAAATAACAATTACGTTTGTTGGATCGATGAAGAATTTACTAAAAGAGGCTTCATAGACATGCTCATTGTCTTTTGGAGAAACAGCCACTATCGATTTTGATTCAGAACTGACGTCAGGACGGTAGTGAATGGTTTCCACTGGGTTAACCACATTGTGAGCCCCCATCTTTTGAGCGCTTAGCTTGGAGAGCCCATTTAAAAACAGCCTATCTAGACTCTTTTACTGCCTCAATTTCATGGAGAATTTATTGCCACCCTCCGCTTAAGTGCCATGAATGTATTTACTGCGAGAAGCAATTCAAATGTCACAGTCTCGCCACCCTCGTGCATCTCCTGTAAGGCCTTCCGTTAAGCTCCGGATAGGAAACCTCCACGGGGGCCGAGCTGGAAGGAGATGAGAAAGATGAGGGCAGGCGGACGGCGGCGTTAAATCAGTCAAACTGACGGTGGAGGTCACTCAGCAGCACACAACTCCAGCTCAACTCCTCCAAAAGCTTGTCATTGTTTTCTGCGGGGAGCTAAGCTGATTTTTTACATTCTTTTCTCCTTCAAATAATTGCAGAAGTAATGGCCTTGGTTGCAGCCGCTGGCCAGAGAAGGGATTTCTGAATATTCCTCTGCCCCGTGGTTATCCGTGTCCGTACGCTGTAAATGTGTTTGTGGTGAGATTGTGAGGGATCAGGGTGTCGATGGCCGACGGCAGATTGGGCTTCTTCTGTGGAGCGGGCTGCCGGTGTGAAGGTCGCAGCTTCTAATAGGCTGTTCTGACATGAAGACAAAAAGGCCAAGTTGAAAA
This sequence comes from Chromis chromis, assembly GCA_900302755.1. NCBI lineage: Eukaryota > Metazoa > Chordata > Actinopteri > Pomacentridae > Chromis > Chromis chromis. The sequence continues at coordinate 8,956 of OMNN01073627.1, read as the reverse complement.
GTGAGCAGACGTTTTTGATTTATATAGTTTTATACAAGGCCTGAATGGAGGGATACACCGATCAATGGCCTGGCCGATTGTCGTGGCTTTCAGATTTCAAGACATTTTGGACTATTCTTTGACCATTTTGAAAAAAAAAAAAACATTGCAATTAATGTGTATCAGCTCCCAATATCTGTTATTGGTCTTTCTTGATTGCTAAATACATAAATCAGCATGCCACCACCACCAACACCAACACTACCAACAAAAAACAACACCACCATCAACAGCTGATCCAGAGTCTTTTGTGTTTAAAAAAAAAGTCAGTTTAGACTGATTTTAAAGCATTTTGGACAGTGTTTAGTCGTTTTGGACTAATTTGTGACAATTTGGGCTAATTTTGAGAACATTTCTGTCAAGATTTGAATAATTTCAGTCACATTTTGATTAATTTTGTACAAATATTGCATTATTTTGGACACCTTTTGAGTCATTTTAGACTACCTTTTAAGTATCTTGGACAAGTTTTAGTAATTTTGGACTGATTTTGAGTAATTTTTCACAAGATTTGAGTCATTTACATTATTTTGGACACATTTGAGTCATGTTAGACAACTACTTAGTCATTTTGGGGTCGTTTGCGTAAATCTTGACAAGATTTGGGGCATTTATGACAAGTTTTAGTCATTTTGGGCTAATTTGTATAATTTCTGGCTGTAAATATCGAATTATTTTGGATTAATTCTGTGTTATCTTAGACATTTGTTATATTTATTTTAGAATTTTGGACAAGTTTTAGTCATTTTGGACAAATTTTGAGTAATGTATACATTTTGCATTATTTTGGAACCATTTGAGTCATTTTAGACACATTTTTAAGCATCTTGGACAAGTTTTAGTCATTTTGGACTAATTTGAAAAAGATTTGTGTCATTTTGGGAGTATTTTAGTCATTTTGGAATAATTTTGTAGAAGTCTTGCATCATTTTATTCATTTTCATTTAATTTTGAGTTTTGTATAAAAAAATACAATTCATAATTTGCATTAATTCATAATTTTGACTGTAGATTGTCAAAAATAATGACAAATATATCATTACACAGTCTTAATGAAGCTTGTTTTACCACAAGCTGACACTGGCACATGTTTTAACTCTAATTTTAACTCTTAAACTCCTTTTTTTGACCCGTCGAAACGCAAACAACTCTTCTGGAGGGCAGGTCGAATAAATTCATCAAATGAGAAACGCCGCTGCCTTTTTTTTCACCATATTGGAGACTTCACTTTCCACTCTGGAGCTCATCAGTTGATGGCGGGAGGGAGGGGAGGAGAGGTTTTTAATCTCCCTCAGACTCTGACCTTAATAACACTGGGCCACTCCTGGGCTGCCGGTTCGTTCCAAAGTGAGCTCGAGTGTATAATGTTGCATGATTAATAAGTTTACTGTGGAAATACTGAAGCAGAAATAAGCAGAAGGCAATAATAAACATAGGCCTAGAATAGAAATGGAAGTAAATAATAACAGCTCTGACATTGTCTCTCTTCCTCTCTGTCTGAGGCCGGCGTCGACTAATGTATTCTATCATCCTGCAAACTCCAAATAAAAGATGTCCATGAATATAACAATACATATTCATAGGCAGGGGAAAAAAATGAATCGTATAAAAGAACAGACAGTGTTTGTCTGTCTGCGTTGTACTTAATGCAAGGATACATATTCATAGGCGTATTCTCATGGCTTGTTTGTCTTTTGCAGTGGCCAAAAAATAGAAATCATACCATCCAGTGTTCAGAATTTATTGTCTTAAAGTGTTTAGGTGAAGCATCTTTAACCCTGTTTGGAAATATTTGACATGTTTTTTCTTATTTTAAGCTGTTTTCCCAGCATTTTCTAAAACTTTTCCTCCTTGCATCATCTCTTCTATCCGCTGCAAAGAAAACACTGTGAGAAAAAACACATTTGACACCATTTTATAAAGTAAATGCTGTTTATTTCTGCATTTGAAGTAGTTTGTGCCTCGGGCAGCGCATACAGTGGTGTGTTTAGTAAATCAGGACAGGTACAAATGAGGGAGTTTTCTTTTTAAAGAGTTAGACTGTAAAACCCACATGGTGTTTTAGATGAAATGAAAGTATAGGCAAAACGCCATCGTATACTTAATTATAGAAACTACGCTGCCTGTTTATTGACAGAGTATAGGAGACCACACCACTGCAGATTGTTTAGGTTGGGATTTGGGATTAAAAATAGGTATTTTACTGCTTAACGACTATATAAAAGTACTGAAAAGATGTGCGTAGTAGAGAAATGTGTTCTCAAAAGTATATGTTGGTGGAGGATTACAGTGATTCCAGCTGTCACAGAAAATACAATTCATATAAGAACAGACTGTAGTTGTCTGTGTTACTTAATATAAGGATTCATATTCATAGACATATTCTTGTCCCTTGTTTGTATCTAAAATAGAAATGGTATCATCCAATATTCAGCTGCCATGTAGAATTTAGGTGAAGCATCTTTAACCTAGTCTGAATATTTGACATGTTTTTTTTCTTATTTCCAGCTTTAACAAAGCCTCAAATACAACATCCTTGCATCATCTTGCAGGTTTCTATCAGCAGCAAAACAAACAAAAAACACATTTGACAGCATTTTAACAAAGTAAATGTTGTTTATTTCTACATTTGAAGTAGTTTGTGTCTCTGGCAGGGCAGACAGCAGTATGTATAAGGGATTTTATTTTATTTTAGTGCACCAAGTGAGACTGTAAAACTTCACACATGGTGTTCATCTCAATTCTCTATAGGCAAAACGCCTTTGTAAACTTAATTAAAGAAACTAGGCTGCCTGTTTATTGACAGGGTATAGGAGTCCACACCACTGCAGATTGTTTAGGTTGCAATCTGGAATTAAAAATAGGTATTTTACTGGACTGAGTAATGCACATAAATGTATTAAAGAGAGAGAAGTAGTAGAGAAATGTGTCTTTGAAACTATTCATTGTATATTTGTGGAGGATTACAGTGATTCCAGCCCCGCCAAGCAGCTGCCACAGCAGAGATATAAAGGAACAGACTGTGTTTGTCTTTGGAGAGTTGTCAGGGTTGAACAGGCTCTCTTCATCCTCCACCACAAGCTGCTGGTGGTCTCCAATCTCCCAGATACAGTAAATCAGGGTGTGTTTTAACCGACAGCAGAACTTACCACTGACTCAGCGGGAGACGTGGTGTTGAAGCCAGCCGAGCACGGAGGGAACTTGAGGGATATCGGATGGGAACCTTTGACATGAAGCGGGTGGAACAACTGCAGATACCTTTTGTGCAGTGGTTTTGCTCGGGGCGAGTGTTTTGTATTCGTTTTAAAGAAGTTAAGGTTTTTTTTTAGTATTTTCTCGGATGAAACTGGAGTCAGTGGCGGCTGTAGTCTCAGGGGGGCTGCAATATTTTTCAAAGAACTGTTCCTCACCAGCTCTGAAGCCGAATCTTCTACAGGAGATTCTGTTGTGCTTTTTGACTCGTGTAGAAAACATGATTTCTAGCGTGTTGTGTGGCAAAGGATTGACAGAAAAAAGGCTCACATAACCTCTAAACTTAGACTTTTGAATCACTAACAAAATGATCAAGTTATTCATACACGGTTTTGAAATTCGTCTTGAGAAATAAATGTTGTTTTTTTGCTGTTTTGAAGTGATTTTTTCAAAAAGTGAGGCACAAATTGTTCACTTATTTCTAGAAAACATAACACCTTGCACTTTTGTACCTCAAGGTGCTGAACAAGGAGATGGATAATATAAAAGAAATTCATAACAGGAAAATCCAAAAAATTTCCATTCAAAACCATCGTCCGTCACACATGGTGTTCCGCAGGGATCAGTGTTGGGACCACTTCTATTCATCATATATATACCCCCCCTTGGTAACATCTTCTGTCACTTTGGAATTCAATTTCACTGTTATGCTGATGACACACAACTTTACATCTCCACTAAACCAAGCCCCCAAGGTTAGGTTAAAGGTTAGATTATTATTAGATTATTATTTACAGCTGATGGTCAGAGTAGAGTAGTAGTTTGTTGAAGCTCTAAAAATGTAGGTAATAAAATATCTGTAGTATGTAGAGTTGCCATTTTTTCCAGTGTTGTTAAGACCTTGGAAAATGTTCTACATGTTGTTTTTGTCAAATAAATCGAAGTAAATTAAAGAAATTAGGTTTTCTTTGCGTTAAAACTTTGTTATACTACACAGAGGACATTTCTGAGCTTTGTCTCCTTCCAGTCAAGGTTGTTCTGTTTTCAAAGAGGTGCAGGGCTTTATACTGCAGTAAAAAAGCATCTAGAAACTACTTGAAAGACTTCAGATCAGTTAAAAAAGCAAAAATAATCGCAGTATCAACAACTGGTCTGGACCATGAGGCCGGCTCAGGTGAGTTTGTGTTGTAAGGAACAGGGTTGTCTTGTTTTTCCGTTTGTTCTCCCGTTTTTGTTGCCTTCTTGCATTAGCACTTAACACTTAGCAGTTGTGTGTGGCATCGAGGCCTATGGTAGCATTGTAGCATTTAATAGTAGCCAAAGCTGTAGTAGTATGGTAGTATCTTAGCAGTTAGCATTGGCATTTGGCAGTTAGCACTAGCATTATAGGCGAGTCCGGCTGTATAGTCTCCTTGTGTGTGGTGAGTTGGTTAGTAGTATTGAAGTATTTTAGCAGTTAGCAGTTAGCTTAGCATGCAGCATTTGCACTAGCTAAATGGTAGCATCGGCACTGGTCACTACCTGGAGCATCTCCTTAACGGGCCTGGGTCAGTTGAATGTGGCAGTGCTGGTTGAATTAGCAGTTAGCATTAGCAGTTAGCTAAATGGTAGCATCAGCACTGGTCACTCCCTGGAGAATCTCCTAAACAGGCTCGGGTCAGTTGAACGTGGCAGTGCTGGTTGGATTGTGTAGGAGCAGTGTGAACTGGCACTAGGGGGGGCGACTCTGGGACGCCAGAGTCCACCTCCTAGCCTCCTGGAGGTGTTGTGGGACTAAGTAGGCGAAACACCGTTGAAGGGAGGTTTCCACCTGATGACCCCCAGAGACGTGTTAAAAAATCACTGCTCACTGGTATGTATAGAGACAGATCAGGGATCCGAGGTCTTTCATTGAGTATGAATCCTTTCTTTTTGAGCACAAGTGTCTGGTGTTTAAATTAACTCAAAAGTATATTCTTTGTTAATTGTCACTTTTCATCATCTTGGTGTTGTTGGTTTTCTTCTATGTAGTATGTTTTGACAATATGCGGCCCCATTTGATAGACATTCCGATCTATTGTTCTTTAAATGTTTGTTTTTGGTTCTGTGCTTCCTCTGAGGGCATTTGTTGATGAGGGTCTGTTCTAATTAAAGCCTGAACCAGCCACTTGGGCCACTGCAAACCGGTTTTTTCCCCATCCTTTCCATGTGGCTCCCAAGATGCCGCGATGGCAAAGCGGTAGCTGTCGGAATCAATCACAGAATTTTGCAGCTTAATGCCCAATTAGTATTCCAAGGTCCTTTAAATAAGCAGTTTGTCAACATCGCCGAGCGCCTCGCGGTGTAGCGCTTGTCCTTGGCATATGGGCCAATCAAAATTTGATGAAGCATCCAATCAACACATATCAGGGGGAGTCAGCCAACGCAAGCAGTGTCCATGTCACGGTGTGTATTAATTTGATTTATAATCCTCGGTGCGTGCATGCGGTGCGTCACGGAAAGCCACGAGGCCAAGAACACAATGAAACTCCTGGCCCTTGTCTTTATTAGCTTGGCTGCTTGCCTGCTCCAAGGAGAGAGGAAGTTGGAAGAGGTTCTGGACACTCGTCCCCAAATGGTGGCATAAGGCAGACGGGGAAACTGGCATAACTCAGGAGGAGGGAAACAAGGCGGCTGACCGGTATATGGACTGTCACCAGGCGGCTTCCTGTTGGATTTTAGATGGCTGTAGTTTCTACTGTCCTACTTTTTGCAGAGTTTATTTCATCCTGAGCTGTTAGAGACCTCTCCCTACCTACAAGAACATTTCCAAAAGTTGCACAAGAGCAGTGGAAAACAAGTTTGCTTACTTAATATTGATTCAATTATACCAGATAAAGGGTTATACCAGCTCGTTCAAAGATATTTAGCCTTATTGAATGCAGGTTGTAGATTTGTTTTTGCACAAATGCACAGATAAAAAAAGGTCCTAAAAAAGATGTACATTCATACATTCAGTTGATGCAACAGTAGTTTGTTTGAAACTGAAACTGTTTTGTGCACAAATATCATGTCAAATTAGTTGAGTCTGTTGACAAAAGAAGTGTTTTATACAGTATATAATTGATGTCTGTGTTTGAGAAACAGTGGGTCGTTCTTTAATTTGAGATTGCAAATAATTCCCAACCAAATGGTGAGAGTTTCCTTAAAGGTAGGGGTCGGTTTATAAAATCGTATAATTGTTAATACTGTGTGCAAAGCCTTTTTTGTAAGTCGTTATTAATTTATCATTCAGTTTAAGCCTTAACCCCAAAAACCTTCCAGTGGGTTTAAATACCGTATATTTCGGACTAAAAGGCGCACTTAAAAACCTTTCATTTTCTCAAAAATCGACAGTGCGCCTTATGTATTAACTCTGGTTGTGCTTACTGACCTCGAACCGATTTCATGTGGTACACGGCGCTCAAAGATCTGTCAAAATGTTTTAGTACGACTTTGGTAAGCTACGTAGCCGCACCACTTGATGGATTGTCGGAGCATTACGGCTACCGTAGTCAGGAGTAATACGTACTGTGCTTCAACATAATATTATGGTGTGTGTATAAGGCCCCCAAAATGGCACCTGTTAAGAGACATGCTTACAAAGCGGATTTCAAAAAGTGAGTGCATTGTTTTGTATTTTATGTGTTACAACTGAACAATGTTGAGAGTTATTGTGAATAAGTTGAATAAAGTTTTACTTATATGACTGTTTTGTTTCGCTTAATGCGCCTTATAGTCAGAAAAATACGGTAATAATAATAATAATAATAATAATCTAACCTTTATTGATCCCCTTGGGTTCCTTCCTTCTCTGCATTGACCCATCCTATTCATAGTTAACCTTAACTATATATACTAGGAGCAGTGGGCTGCCGCGGTGCAGCGCCCGGGGAGCAGTCAGGGGTTAAGGCTCTTGCTCAAGGGCCCACAGTGGTGGTGACTGGGACAAGCGGTCGCTCTCACTTTCCCACCTCAACCTCTTGCCAGTCAGGGGACTCGAACCGGTGACCCACCGGTTACAAGTTCGCTTCACAAACCACTAGGCCAGTGAATAAATAGAGAAATCAAGAGAAATAAATGTATAAAATCCATCAAATTATTTAAGGGCCTGATGAAAAAGTAGGTTTGAGTTTGTGTGCGAGGTGCAGGATTATTTATTGCAATAAATAAATGAGTACAAAATGACAGAAAACATCCAGAAACTGTGTTAAAAAGCCAAAAAGTAATCGCAGTATGAACAACCGAGCTGGTCTGATCCCATCATCAGCGACAACTTGGTCACTTTGTCAACATCAGGATGATCAGTGGAATGATATGATAAGCTAACGTCCCTGTAGAGAACAGAGGCTGGCAGATGGACAGATAGGAACGCTGCCAGGTAGGCGAGACAGAAACACCGAGTCAACAGACGACGACATGACGTGACCACATAGACAGGAAATGTGCTTTCCTCAGGTTGTCGGTGCCGCTGGAGCGAGGGCTGAGAAGGAAAGGTTTGAAAGCCTCAGTAGAAAGCTGGCACTGTGTCATCTTCTGTGTTTGCCCTGGAGCGCCTCTTCTCAGCATCAGCCTCCGTGTCAGGGCTCATCTCACCATCTCCTGCTCCTTTTCATCCCAGTTCCCTCCCCGAGCCCATCTCCAGCAGCCTCCTCTCAAAGGTCATGTAGAGAGTAGATTTTATCCCAACGTCTGCACACACCGTGGAGGGGAAGATGTCTTTTTCAAACTGTAGCATGCTGTCGTGTGCACGTGTGTCGTCAGAGCCTTGTCTTGTGTTGTTTCTATGAACTCCCACAGCATTTTCTCAGGTTTTCACCATTATACAGATTCATATGACTCATTTAGAGGCAAGATATTAAGGCCTCGTCATACAGAACACAAAATGACTACAAACTGTAATAAACACGCCAGGCCGGTCTGAGAGGTTGTCGTTTTGTCGATTCTGAAGACTTTAAAACTGTAGATGCAGATGTAGAAGCTTTTGCATGTCGGTGATGTAATGTTTGTTGTTATTTTGCGTCATTTTTCCCCATCTTTTTGTGACTTTTTGTCATTTGTTTCTGCTATTTTTGCTTCTTTTTGTGTCATTTTTTCAAATATTTTTGCATCTTATTGACTTTGTGTCATTTTCGTCTGCTGTTTCCGCATTTGAGTCTTTTTTTTTGCATCTTATTGTGTCTTTTTTTCATCTTTGTGTCATTTTTGCATCCTGTTCAATGTCGTTAATGTCATTTTTGAATCTTTGTCTCTATTTTCTCATTTTTTGTCGCTATTTTTGCATTTTTTCTGTCATTTTTGCATCTTTGCATGTCTGTTTTTGCTTCTTTTTGTGTAGTTGTGCCGTTTTTGTCTGTTGGTTTTGGATGTTTTCATGTCATTTTGTGGTGTTTTTGCATCTTTTTGTCATTTTGTGTCATTTTTTCTTCTATTTTTGCATCTAATTGCATCATTTTTGCTTCTTTTTTTCATCCTTTTCTTTTTTTGTATATTTTGTGTTATTTGTCTCTTTGTCATTTTCTTCTGTCTTTGTGTCATTTTTGTCTGTTATTTCTGCATCTTTATTGTTTTGTCATTTTTCTGGTATATTTGCTTCTTATTGCCTAACTTTTTGCTTGTTTTTTTTTGTCATAAAAAACATTAATTATTATTATTACGATGTAAAAAAAAAACAACGTAATTTTCTTGTAACAGTTGCATTAATGCCAAGTTATGTTGTAAACCTAAT
>OMNN01073623.1:4367-20860 GCA_900302755.1 Chromis chromis | reverse complement strand
CGATCAGTCACAACATTATGACCAGTGACAGGTGAAGTGAATAACATTGATCATATTGGTACTATGTGGTGGTCTGCTGGAAAACCTTGGATTTTGGCATCTGTGTTGATGAGACTTAGACACCCAAATAAACATTGTTCCAGAACAAGCACACTCCCTCATGCAAATGGAAATCCCAATGTCCCTGGCCTACCCCCGCAGGAAAATGCACCCCACCTTATGGCAAAAACATCAATCAGGAACATCTTGAGGAACATGACAATGGCCCAAGATGTTGATTTGACCTCCAAACTTCCTAGACCCCATTCTGATCAAGCATCAACAGGATGCAGTGGAACAAGTTGGATTGACAGAGGCCCCACTGCACAAGCCAGAGTACCCAAAGGATCCACTGCCCTGGTCCTGGTGCCAGACCCCATAGGACACCCTGAGAGGTCCTCTGGTCCATGCCCAATGGTTCAGAGCATTTTGGACCACATAAGGGGGACCAACACAATATTAGGCAGGTGGTCATAATGTTATGCCTGATCGGTGTACATCATAAGGCCTTTTAGGATCTGTTAGATGACTTGCATTTGAAAATATATATATATATCTGTAAGCTTTGTAGTGGGTGAAAAGTTGATTTAAGTGCTTTAGGTTGTGTTTTTTTATGCAGATTTGGAGATGGAGGTTTGTGCAGCCTTGGTGGAAGCTTTTACTACAGGTGCTTTCTCCTGTACTAGACGTATACTGCATGTTATGTATTTTGCATCGACCACAAGCTCCTGCAGTGTAATCTACAGCATACAGGCAGCGCTAAACCTCTCCTCTCCATCCATTACACACCTACACACACATGCTGACATTATCTGTAACACGAACCCCAAACAAAAGTGCTAAGGAGGCCTATTCTTGTTCTGCACTCACTGTTGCTTGAACATATGTTTCAGCTGCTGCTCATAACTTCCCGCTCGCCGCACTTCAGCACAGCGTCTCAGCGCCGGATCGCTTTGGACGTGTGCGCTCACCCATAATAAGAATGGTTAACAGTTGCAGCATACAGTACATAATCTATTTTAAACCCTTTTATTTAATCAGATTAGTCAATTAAGAGTCAATTATGCTTAGCTGCTGCCCATCCCAAACCCCCACAAGTGCAAAAAAAGAGAGAAAAGATTAAACAAATGAGCCTTACACACAATTTAGCTGATAATAGTGGGATTTCTGGGCCTGTGTCTGACTCCATCATCGTTCCATATTAGAAAGCAGGTTGTGTTTGTGATTATAGCCGAGGAGGTCATAGCAGTATGGATTACTTGGTTTTGTTTGCTGCATCGGCCAGATATCCAGCGCGAGCAGGATTTTTTCGTTAATTGACGAAACATTAAAAAGCAGACCGAGTGCTGGAAGCAGTGCGGTCTAATTATTATTCCCGTAGAGAGCCATCATGAGATTTTACGACTGAAGAATGCCAGCGGATGGATGGATGGTGAAGTGTTGTTTGGTGTTTTCTCTCCCCGAGTGTGCAGACGCATGTCCACCAGTACAAAGACGCTTTATTATCGTGAATGGATGTTTCTTTATGTGCTTTATAGACATTGTAAGCTGGTAACAGCCAGGAACGTCACAGCCGCCACCTCCGGCTTTGTACGCTCTCTGGATTCTCTGAATTTCTCGTCGAAGACACTCATTTGATGTCTCAGACTTTGTGCATGAGTCAGGCGCGAGGACATTCCTAAAATGGATCTGATTTGCATTCTTGGTGTGATTATGACACCGGATGAACAGACACAACTTTTTTTTTGTTTTTTTTTGCACTCCTTCTTTTCAGGTGCTTCTTTGTGAGGAAAGATGGTGGCATTTTTCACATTTCAGTGGTGGTCTGATGTTTTTCCACCGGTGTGTTGGTTTGCCCACTACCTGATTGCCATGCTGCTTGTTTACTCATGCTTTAGCTTTATCTGACCCAAGGCAAACACAAAGCCGCCTAAGAAAGCCTCCAGGATGTTTTCATTTTATCAGTGTGCTGCTTCAAGTTCATAAGCTCTCTGTCTTCCTCCCTTCTCTGTCCTGTCCCTGTCGACTTTCTCTTTCTTCCATCTCCCCCCCCCCACCCTGTGTGTGTGTGTGTGTCTTTTTCTGTGTGTGCACGTGTCGTCTCCTTCTCTATATGTGTGTGTTATGCTTTCTGCTCCCAGCCCCTCTGCGGAAAGCAAAGTTTGTGGAGAGCCCTCGCATTCCACAATCAGAGCTTGGCTCCCCTACACACACCTCCACCACTGCCAAGAATCCAGACCTGGACACATACTGCCCTGGTAAGTCTTTGGCCAGCTCATCCCTCATTTCGTTGTGTTCTTTTTTATTTATTTATTTCCTTCCCTGCATGTCGGTGCCCGTCTGTGGATGCAGCAGAGAAGGCACAGGGAGAATTTATCGGTTTTGCAGTAATTCCGCCGGCCGCTTTAAGACGACAACATTGCTAAGGTCATTAATGAAATGGCTTTTGCTGGTGCCCACAGTGTCCGTCCTCGCTGCCTCCTCCCTCTAATCCTCCCTCGCTGCTTCCGCTCTGCTTCACGGACGCAGAGGGCTTGTTTAGGTGCCGCCGACGTTTTTTTTTTTTCTGTTAACTTCACAGCCGGCTTTTGCTCAGTAATCCCGCGGAGAGTCCAGATTTCCCTCAACCCCCAACGCTCCCCCAATCTATCCCCGTCATAACCTCCCTCCCTCCCTTCCCTCCCTTCCCTCCCTGCTCGGGGAGGACATTAAAGCGGGTCACTCGAGGATAGCGCTCTGCTGAGATTTGGGTTCTGGTATATCTGCTTTCTCATCTCGCCTCTCCTTTTTCCTGTTGCCACTGAGAAGTGCAGTGTTAGCTTCCTGCCCTGTCTTGTTGGCTCAACCTCTGGTGGCTATGAGGACTTCTCAGCAAGACGCAGGACAATGCTGCAGCGCTACAGGGCTGGATGAAGATATAAGAGATGTAGTGATGGGGGGCCTCTAGGCTTAAACTGGCACAATGCTGCCAGCCTTCTCCGTTTGCGAGCCTCTTCTGCTGAGTTTCTGCTCAATGGGAGCTCTGAGTAGGTGATATTTGCATTGCATTTTGATTTCGTGTAAATCCAAATAGTATGTAGTACCCTTTAGCTGTGGCTTGCTGTTGACTCTCGTGGATGGAAAAACTGTTGACCCTGGCTTTATTTTTGCATCAATCCTGTGCAGTATCAGCCCTCACGCACTGCTAGATGTGACATTTCACGGATGAAACGATAATCTCTCAGGGAAAACAGTCGATTGCAAACAGGAATTCTCTGTCTGTCGCGAAAAACAACTCGAGCCGGAGACGAACCGGCTGGGCTAAGATGAGTTTTCATGGGGGTGAGGACTCGCACCTCCCAGGTGGACAGATGGACATCTTAGCTCTTAACACAGGCTCCCTGGCATGAGTAGCAGCAGGGTAGTGACTTAAACATCTGATCGCATGCCAGTCCACACACACACACTCTGCCGCTGACGCTGTCTGTCGCCCCGGAGGAAGTCAGGTATCAGCTGATTTTTATGGCCCACAAAGAAATTTTGTGGTCTCGTAAATATGGTTTGTGAATATTTTGTGAGATCGCTTGTAAAATTCACCACCAGGCACCCTCCGTATATCATGGAGTGAAAGCTTTTCTAATGATGTTAGAGCTTCTTACTGTAATTCCCCAGACTGGGGGCGGACACTACACATGAAATCCTCCATCATGGTATATGTAGTTTTCTATCACAACATCCATATTTAGTGGTGCTGCTTTGAGCTCAGTTTAAGTACATCTGACATCACATTCCTTCTTATGTTAAACATTACTGTCGGTCTTAATAGAAATTTTATCCATAGCTTTATTATTAAAAGAAAGAAGAGTGACATTTCCATGTACAGTTCATGCTTTTTATTAAACCATTTCATTGTATTTCAGCAAATGAATGCTAAAAAATGGGGGCGCAATCATAAAACAAAAGATATAAGTCATAAATTTGCTCCCTTTTGGTTACCACAGAACAGATATATGTGCAGTAGCAGGTAAAAATATGGACGCGGGAGCTCAAAGTGCAGGACCACATTCAATAAGAACATAAAAATACACAGTACACCATAAATATAAATGTTAAGCTAAACATTTTTATTCACTGAGGACTCATTTTTCACTGCAGTATAAATTCCTGCACCTCTATGGAAACAGCTCAACCTTAGCTAGAAGCAGAGAAAACTGAAATATGTTTTTTTGTGCAGTATAATACATTTATAATGCTATAAATCAACAAAAACAAAACATGAAAGTTGAATTATGGTGATTACTTATTGCACAAAAATTGAAAAAACCTGGAATCAACATTTACAACATGTATCCAAATGCTCACAAGTGTTATAAAATGGTAGCTCTGCATAGTATAGATATTTTACTACATACCAGTTTGTTTCCATACATGTCTCTTATTTGCTTAGTGTAAACACAGCTTGCAATTCAGCTGAAAAGTCTCTGAATTTTTGTCATGCCACTCTTGGTCACAACTGAGTCATTAATGGCTTCACAGTTGCATCAGTAAGTGTAGAATTTTTATTTTTTTTGCAGAATCTGGTTAATGTAAATGGTTTATTTTTGGTAATTTTTCTAATGAGACATGTAGAATAAAGTGATTTTGATGCAGACATAACTATACATGACATGATTAGTTCAAGAACCATTGAGAATCTTTCTGTTTTTAAAGCGTCTGGATGAATAAACGGGGCTATTTTTCCATTTCTCATAAGATAAGATGCTTTTTAAAACTCCCAGTGAGCTCTGGAGTTCATAGAGTTAAAGTGTTGAAGGTTTACATTTCAGAAGTTGTGAGATCTACACACAAGTAACCATGATATGAATACTGAAATGACAATATAATAGTGTGTTTTTGGTTTCTGCATCAAATTAAATACCAGGCACATGTAGGCACTCCATCACACTGATGCAAAAATCAAATACAAATCCAATGTGATCATTAAGAAGTACTTGCAACATCCCCCACAGTTGCCAAACAGACACTTTAAATGATATAAATGATGTTTCAGATGGACATGTAAATAAATGTTCCTTCAGTGTAAACAGTTCAGTCAGATCGCTGACGATAGTTTCCGTGTATACATGTAGCGTATATCATCATATCACCCACTTCTAAGACCTGGCGTCTTGAGTCCTGGTGCGCTTTGATGTATAAAACCTCTAAGTGTTGTTGCTGAGATAAGATCGCTGCTATGCACATCAGGAATGTGAAATTCACTCTTCTGATCTCTTCATCAGCCTTCCTTTGCCTGGTTTGGAGATGCCTTCGCCTGTGCATATCTGTGCTTGTACGTTATTCATGCTTTCATTTTTACCCGAAGCTCTGAAATATGTGTGAATATACCTCACTTTAGTACCTTTTTGGAAAACACATCAGGGTTACTTTTGAGAACCTGGTTGTTTTGTTGTAAATAGGTAAAATTGCTCAGGTATGGGTGGTGTAAGAGCAACCAAATGGCTTGTGTGTGTTGTCTTACCTGCCACCGGGGCCTATTAATACCCTCCTGTCCTGTCCAGTCCCCTGCTTGCAGCACACATGCTTCCCTTCTCGCTCCTCTCTCTCTCCGAGCGCGAGGGCAGATCCGTGGACGGCCGGGGTAGAAACAGATGCGCTCGCACAGAAACACATTCCTAGCTGCGCGCAAAGATAGTTGCCATGGCAACCATCTGTCTCCTTCGCAGCTCAGGAATCCAACGGAGAGGCGAGCGTGCGTAAATGTGACTGCATGTTCGGTGGTGGAGGAGGAGGAGGGAATAAAATAAGATGCAAGTTTTTATCGTTAAGGATCTCACCGTGTCGGTGTGGTGAGAAAAGTTCCTCGAGGCGTCTTTGTCTCACGTTCTCTGTCATGTTTGCTTTGAAGCGACCTAGATGTTCGCAAGAGGCGGCGTGTGTCATAATCTGTATTCAAAGAACAAAAGGTAGGGATATAAATAGAAAAAAATCAATGCATACAACCCCCTGCATTATGGTAATGTATGTATCCCCTTTGATAGTAGCTCATTAGCACAGAAAGGTTTAAATAAAGACCGACAACATGTAGGTTTAGATTTTATTTGACAGCTGTATGATTGTAGTTTCCCCCCCCAAAAAAGGCTTTGACCATATGTTTGTGCTTTTTTTTTTAAAGAGTTTTTAAGGATGTACAAAGGGATTGCCTATGTTTAGCTCAAGGGGGAGTTACTGTGGGCTTCCAGATTAGAGATTTTGCTCCCACATCAAAAGAAACGCAGACAAACTAGCTCACCCCTGCACAGCTGGCTGCGACAGAGATGCTGTAGTAAGAAGCAGCTCAAACCCAGAGAGAGGTATAGACAAAGAGATGAGTGAGTGAAGGAACACAGAAAGAGGCAGCGACCGGCAGAAAGAGCCCCTGTTTGATCACGGTCACGGCTGCAGAACCTAACCCCAGGAGGCGTTGACTAATCACTGCTAATGTATTCGCTGCTTACTACTACCAGTCTGTCAACTGGGAAGCCTTCATGTCCAGACACACATGCAGAATTCATGCATATATTTGGGCAATCTGCTGTTGTTTGAGTGCAATTTCCTGCAACTGTGAGGAGGTGGAACTGTAATCCCATCCATCTTCTCCATTACCGTCCTCCAAGGGATACCCGGAGATTCAGTGACCTTGGAGGCCCTCGTAAATGTACTCTGCTCCATATAAAATCCAGACACATTACCGAGCAGCCGTATCCATCTCATCAAGGCTCATGCGTAATTAGCTTGTTTTGGACCTCAATGTGTGCTGTGATTACCTCATTATCGGTTGCTGCTGTGTGTTTTTACTTCAGCTCTGCAGCATGTTGTCCCCGTTTGATTCAAAGGTGGTTTCCACCCCCCACCCCCCAAATCTTCTGAAGGTGTCCGTCTTCCTCACTTTGCTCAGAGGGACTTGGGAGTCAATCTAATGAGGATCCTGACAGCGCTCAGCCTCTCCGTCCACCAGCAAATGGAGAGAGGGGAGCCCGGGCTTTAGATTGCCTGTCTGTCTGTACGTCTTTGAACTGACGAGTGAGAGGCCACAGGCTTTAGACAAGCTGCCTGTCTTCAGAGAGCTGCTGTGGCGGCTGGGACTGTCTAATGGCTGTCATTCAGGACTTAGCGTAGCTACCTGCCAGTCGGGTTCGACTCGCCCTGCAGGGGTAAACGTGAGAAAACTGGTCCTGCCAGTCGTTTGCCTACTGACTGTTTATTTTAAAACCACCGGCCATCTCGTGCTGTTGGCTCCAGTGTCATGAATGTCTGGGCCAATTCAGAGGCTTATACATCCAATTACAGCTGGTCGTGTTTAGCCACTAGTTACTCTTTTCCTTTCTTTCACAACCAGCAGGGTGAGTAATTAACGAAACCTGCGGCTCCGAGAGTGGCACTCCAGCGAATAATGTGAAATTGAATTGAAGTTGATACAGCAGGCACCTCGAGGGCATGAGAGCCAGGTGTTATTGAAAAAACATGATACCACCGGTGAGGGTTTGTTATGGGTGGAGGGTAACCAGGCAACCCAGTAACAAGATGAGGTCGTTTTTATTTTTTGTTGTTGTTTTGGGTCGTGTTTCAAAGCTGTGTGTGTTTTTTTTTCAATCATCTGATCATCATGCAGACTCACCCCGTTGTTTTCTTTGCTCTGTTAAGTCTCTGTAAATAGGATAGAGACGTGACTACACGCCCGTTTTGTGTTGAAAGAAGTCACACACCTCGCTCTCTCACACACACTCAGGTGAAGGGCGTATCTGATTACGTCACACAAGCTGCAGCGGTGATGAGGAAGGAGCTGTTTTGTCAGCGTGGAGAGCTTTTTTGCTAGTCGGCGTGGAAAGGGAGTTTTTTTTGTTGGAAAGCGGCGGCTGGAAGGGATTGTGGAGTTTATGTAAGGAGAGACGGCGAAAAGCATCCAGGTGTTGAGGAATGTGTGTGTAATGCACAGCTCTGAGCCACGGGAGAACTCAGGTATTTCGTTTGGTTTTCCTGAGCGCAGGTGCTGTAGATCCTGCGTCCGGGTCTCAGATATACTGTGTGCTCCAAGGATTTTATTTATTTTGTGGTAAAATAAGCTGCTGTTCTGTTTCTACCCACCCCTGACATACATTCTTTCTCTTCTCTCTTCTCCCCCTTTCCTTCTTCTTCCTCCTCCTCCTCCTCCTCGTCTCGCTTTCTACCTCCACAGGGGAGTCAAGCCAGGAGCTGGGCCCCCCTCCGTCGGTGGATGAGGCAGCCAACACATTGATGACGCGCTTGGGTTTCCTTCTGGGAGACAAAGTGAGTGAGGGGCCAGCCGGTACCCAGTACAGCATGGAGGAGCCCGAGGCGAGACAGGTAAATGGGCTCGCTAATGAACTTGACATTTTTTCCTCCACGACCGAATCTACTCTTGAGGACATGAGAGTCATTTTCTCCTATCAGAGACTATGCATGTCTCAAGGAAGAGCTGCACCTTTGTAGGCAAAAACCCACAGAAAAATATCACAATGACGTGATGCACGCAAGGGATCGACCAGTATTGGTTTGTTTGTTGTTGTTGTTGTTGACTGATCCCGATTATTGATAATCAAGAAAAGCTGATAAGTGATATTTGGACCTGATATGCTTGTTTTAACGGCATGTGATAGCAGAGAACCTGTCATTCATAACTAGACTTCTTTATTAATAAGGGTGACTATGACTGAATATGTAAAATTGAAACAGGAGGGATGAAATTAGGATGTTGTTCTCTATTTATGTGGGATCGACTGAGATTGATCAGTCTGCTGTTCCACTCTATTTTCTTAATCTTTCACTGTTCTATCACTTTTGTTGCCCACTAAGGTCCAGATCTTAATTAGTTATTGCTATCCAGACTGGTTCAGGTTAATCTGTGGCTGCCTTCTAACTTAGCTGCTAGCCGTTAGCGTAGCATTAGCCACTTTGAGAGTAGCTAATTTCCTGGTTTGTGGCAACGGTTTCTTGTTCAGTTTTTGCTGCTTGAGAAACATTTGTGAGACCACAGAGTGACTAGAGAGAGGAGGCTGCATCAGACCCAGAGTAGTGCATTTAATTTATCAATAATCGGCTAATAAAAATACAGATACCGTTAATCGGGAAAATGCCAAATATCAGTCAGTTTGCAAACTTGCTTTAGTTACAAATGCTGATGCGATTGATCGGGTTTGTTCTAATCTAATTGTCTTATGTCTATGATGTTGCACATTTCTATTGTGAGAGATTGTTCTTGGGAGCTGGAACAAGCACGTAATCGTCCAATTCGATCTGTTTTTCACATTTATCCTCATAATATCCTTGTTTACATTGGATTTGACAGATCTTTGGAAGTCAGGATAGCCAGATCAAAAGACTTCTCAGTAAATTGCCCTCAGAATTTATCAGCATCTCTCCATCGAGCATCACATTTCCACCCGTCTAATGAGGTTTTTATATAACAAATGCGCTCGGGTTATTTTTTTTCTCGGCGTTCTTCAAACTTTGCGTATTGAAAGCAGGTGTTTTGAGTCGACATGCAGCAGATTTCTCTCCTGCACCGTAACCTTTCTATTTGTGAATTTGGCAGTTGTGCAACAAAACAGCTCTTGGCACACAACAGGCCGAGCTCCGAGCTCTGCAACAGATGCCCTGGTTTTTCTACCTAAACCTGATTTGACAGGTATGAATTTTCCCAAAAATCGTGGAAGAAAAACAGCAGAGTAGACGAGAGAGGGAGGAACAGGGAGGAGGAGAGGGGGGAAAAGGGGGCTAACCTGTTGCTGAAACACTGAAAAGCGAGCCGAGGTATGGGTTTGCACTAAAGCAGTGTGGATAAGCGATTAGACTGATGGACTGCCTGTGCTTGATGTGAGCTCTGCTGTAGCAGTGGGGGTGTATAAATTGAGAGAGGTTTATTCAAGCGGCTCTTTTTAGAGACGTGACTCATACTAGCACCCCGCTGCATCGTGCACACAGTACAAACTTATTATTTTAGATATCTGCCCCAAATACTGTTCTCTGGATTGCAATTTTGTTTGATTCATTAACCACCAGAAATGACAGGAATCGCCTCCAGACATCATCTGTTAGCAGATAAAACAGTGGGCCTTTATTTTTTTGCTGCAATTTTTCTAATTTGCTTGGGATTTACGAGCTTTCAATGGACTTAAGCAGATTCAGAAATACAAGGGTTTGACACAGATCTGACACTGTGGCCCCCACATGTGAGACAAAATCAAACTGGCGAATTGGGGCCATTGAAAAGATGCTGTAGTAGCTATTAGCAGTTCCTGTTGCAGTGAAACCTTGTACAAACAGACACCCACTACAATGATTTAACACTGTGCAAGTTCTGAAGTTATATATAGAGACTCAACTGTAATTCCAAAGCAGATATATGCTTTGTCTTTCATAGATTATAAAGATATTAATGTTTAAAAACTGGTTTGAAGAAGGTGTATTTGATGCCAAACTATGATAACAAACTCCCTGTTGTTTTCTTTCACCTAACGCAGTATATTTGCTTTTCATGTCTCCATTTACACTCCACCCTTTTAACTATGTCGTGCTCTGGTTGAAAGATATAGCTCACAGTTTGGAAAGTTTTTTCAGGAAATTATTCCTACATCTTCTTATAATACTGCTAATTGATTAGTGTTGCTTAAAATATGTGTTAAATTCCTCTCAGGTTGTTGATTAAACCCCTAAAACTCATCTCTTCGTATCAAACTTGCATATTTAGAAGTTTTTTTTGCAATGAAAATAAACTATTCCTGCTTGAAAATGGCTTAAATGTAGCTCTACTTGCTGGTGTTCTCGCTGCAGCTCAGCACACCAGCTCACCTATGACTTTGCCCAAACACTGTAAAGCTACTGTACACTATGCTATGGCAAGCTTATGTTATATTATTGTGTGTGTATATGTTATAATATTGTAGTAATTCTGACCAGAAACTGATTCTGGAGAAAACTAATGATACAGGAAGTCCCAACCTGCAAGCTGACACGATTGGTTCCTTAGGTTTGTGACATATGAAACCCAGGAAGTCTGAATCTGTGTTTTTGAGGTTGTCATCAGTACACTGCAGTTTCAGTGTAGAAATGCTCAACCATGGTGTTTATTGCTTATTTTGCTCATGAGATGCCTCCTAGCATATCAAATAAAACACCATATGAACATATTAACAAGGTAAAAGCTTGATTTTTACCATAGGGGCATTATAATCTAAGTCTCTTATCCTTAAAAGCTACACAGATATCAGCCAGTTTAAAAAGGAATCATTGCTCATGGGGCAAGAGTCTCCTCCATTTTCTAGTTTTTAGCATTTCTAAATGAACTTATCTGCCATCCTCCCTTTGACATGGTTAAATTCCCGCAATAGCTGGCGTCACACCAGCTGACAGAACAAGGTGACCTTAACTTGCAGAGAGTGCAGTTAATTGCCTTTCATACTCTTGTGCTCTCGCTCCCTGAATAGATGCAAGTTCAATCCAATCCTCATGCGACGTTTAAGGTCAGACCTTCACCAGGCAGAGTTCGTTAGCCCGGCTGATAGAGCCGCGGTGTCGCCGCACACACGCAGGTTTAAAGATTTATCCGTTCATGTGTATGTTTGTTAACAGAGGGTTCAAACTCCTGTAAACATGACACTCGAGCGGCCTCATCCGTGAAGACAGCAGAGGGCAGCGGTGACTGGAACAGCGTCTGACAAATTGTTATTCCTTCTTTCACTTCACGCACACAGGAACACACTGTAGTGAAGGCTGGAGGCTGTTTACTGTAGTGGACAATGTGTGTTGACCGGTTTACAGATGTCACAGTTCCCCCGCTAAGCCAGGACTATTGTGCAACACATGTATTGTTGGAGTGTCTCGTTGGTTCTTTATTGAATTAGTTTAAGTGTTTCCAGCTCCTTGTGTGTGAGGATTTGCTGCTTTTCTCAATTGTATGGAATTATAAAATGAAAAGAGCTGCAACGGTTTGTCAATTAACCCTCTGAACCCCAATCAGTTTCTGCTCACACTTTTATACGCTGTGGGCTCATTTTTCACTGCAATATAAAGTCCTGCACCTCTATGGAAACAGAACAACCTTAGCCAGAAGTAATAAGGACTCAAGAATGCCTTTTGTGCAGTGTGACACGGTTATAATGTCAAAAATCATAAAAAAAAAGAAGAGCTGAAAGTTGAGTTTCTTTATTAGAGTTCAGCATAGTTCAGCAGAAAAGTCCCTGAATTTTCATCGCGTAACTGTTAGTCACAGCTGAGTCACTCATGGCTTCACAGTTACACAAAGAAACACAGAATTTTTATATTTTTACAGAATCTAGTTGGTGTAAATGATTTGTTTTGGACGGATTTTAAATGAGACATTTTGATTAAATATCATGATTTTAAGTGTAGAGTTGGATCTGCTTCCCTACTGACAGACATGTAGCAGATGAGTAGTTCAAGGACTGCCAGAAAGTTCGAAATCTGATGGTTCTTCCTGTTTTCACAGTTTGTAGCTCTGATAAATGGTGTCATTTTGGCAATTTTTACAAAATAATATGCCTTTCAAACCTGCGGATAAGTATTTCATGTTCAGATGTTTCATGAGCAACTATTTCGACATTTTTCTGTCTTTTTTTTTTTACAGTTGCCAAACTTTTAAGGGTTGCAGCCTCTTAAAAAATGAATATTTACTTTAATAGTTTTATGTCACTGCATATAATGTAAAGTTAATTACTTTTAGCAAAACAAACAATGCTTCCGTACTTTCTCAGTTCCTCAGGCTGTCTGCAGCATTCTGACCCACACTTATTCAATGTAGTATTGTGCTAGTAAATCTAAAAATCCTAATAAATGACCACCTATTTAAAATATTTAAAATCTGCAGCAGCATTTTAAAAAATATATTATGCTTTTCAAACCTGTAGGTAGGTTTTTGAGTTCAGAGGGTTAATGAGTAACTGTTTTATCTCACTGCATATCATGTAAACTTAACATCTTTAGGACTAAAAATGAATACATCACCTTGAGCTGTATGGTCACTTTTCACTGCTTTAAAGATCAAATAAACAATAGAATGAGTATTAAAATTGTAATAATTTGCAGTCCGTGATTGAATATATTTGAGTTTTGAATTGTTGGTTAGATAAAAGAAGAAATATAAGGAATTATGATGAGCATTTTTCAATAACTGATTAATTTTGCTGGATAAATTAGCAAAGACATGGTGGGTGGACTGCATTTATATAGTCCCAGTTGTACCAAAACACTGTATAATATTCCTCATTCACACACAGTTGGTGGTGGCTCAACTATCGGCAGCGATTGGCGATCAGTCTCTCGCCCAAGGACACATTGACAAGTAGATCCGAGGATCAAACCCCCAACTCTGCGATTAATTGACAGCCTGCTCTATCTCCAGAGCTGCAACCTCAGGAGGCCGTCAAGAGATAATTGACAGATTAATCAATAATGAAAATAATCATTAGTTGCCGTACTCCCTCCGACTGTGTACGTCTGTCGGCTAATACAAAATGTATTAGCTCGGAGCGTCCCTTCAGTCTTCCTCCTGCAGATTAAACCAGGCTGGGTGTTGCCTTGAGCACCACTTCTCTCAGCGTTCGCCCATATGTTGACCTGAACTCATCAGCAGTCCTGTTAAGTTAAGAGACCTGCGTGTTCGTGCGCTTCGTCGTCTGATACAAACACTCCATGCTGCTGGCATCCCTGTTTTTTCTTGCCCCCGCATCTCTGTGGACGCTGCATGCATGTATCCTTTAGGTATCTGAGCGTTTCGTGGGAGAGCGCATCTGTGGGTGTTTTTCAGCGGCAGATTAGATGCAGCAGAGTGTTTTTATTTGGTCCCCCATGGTCCCCTTGTCTCCTAACCTGAGCCGACATAGAATAAGGTCACTGCAGGGCGCCAAAACAGAGCCAGGACTGAAAATAATATAAATTCATAGTACGTATCGGATTTCAGCTCCAGCCTTCTTTTGTAACAACTGAATCGTAGCGATGGCAATGAAGAGGAAAATATGCATGCAAGTAGGTCTGTCAGTCAGGCCGAGATACTATATTCTGCTCGTGACACAACCGTTTGCAAAACATTGTGCTTTTTATTCATTCTAAGAAGACGGTTACAAGTTGCATTAATGTTCCTTCACAAACCTCCTACATGTTTCGGAAGATTCACACACCCACAGATGTGCCACGGGGCTGTGCAGACTCTTATTTTGGAAGCGCCACTCCCTTTTGTTTCTAAAAAGGGAAATGACTGTTTTCCTGTATTGAGATTTTCCAGGCCACATCCTTGATATGTAGGCGATTTCTCTGACATTTTATATATTCTTGCAGCAAATTGTGGTGTACGGTACATTTGTAAAGTGGTTGTAGATGTTTATTTGACATTATTGGAGAGAATATAGGTCGCTGAGGGTTTTTATCTATGTAAATATTTTGTACATTAGTCTTTTAAAGCTGTGTGTCTTGGCCTAATTGCTCTTCCAAACGTATGTTTTACAAAAATGCCACAAATTATGAGTTATTGTATGTGTTTGTGTTTGAGCCACAGCCCTGAGAAGGATTGACTTCATGTTGTGAAGGCAGCAGGCGGGCCGAGCTTTTAAAAACCGCAATATTGAAATGACATTTTCCCGGGTATATGAGTCAGATATTAAAAGTTCAGACATTGTACTTTGCCATTTATACCCATGTCTGCTAATGGAGTTGATGGAGCCAAACAAAGCTATAAAAAACAAAAACAAATTGTTTATCCATCCCAGGGCCAGAACCAGAGGATCAGCCCCTGCTCCACCCTGACCAGCAGCACTGCCTCCCCACCTGCAGGCAGCCCCTGCTCCACCCTCCCACCCACCATGCCTGGCCAGGCTGGCAACAAGGACTGCGCCTACGGTTCTGTCACCAGTCCCACCTCGACACTGGAGAGCAGGGACAGCGGGATTATCGGTGAGATCTGCACACAGATTTTGCAATAGCTCCTAACAAACATGCATTTATAACACAGCATTCTTAACCTTCTGAACCCCAGTAGTTTCTTTGCTGCTGCCACATTCTTACACACTGTTCACTGCGATATAGAGTCCTGCACCTCTCTGGAAACAGCACAACCAGGGCTGGAAGTAGAGAGAAATCAAAAATGTATGTTGTGCAGAATAACAAAGTGACAGAAAAGTAAAATAGAGTAGTAAAAAAACTGGACATTTGTCCACAGGTGGTACCAATACTGGGAAAAAATGGTGACTCTACATAGCATAAATAGTTTCCATACTTCTCATATTTGCTCTGAAAAGTACCAGAATTTTTTTCACATGACTGTTGGTTGCACCTGAGTCACTAATGCCTTCACAGTTGTTCCAAGGAGTGCAGAATTTTTTGTTTTTTAAAGAACCTAGTTAATGCAAATGGCCTATTTTGGGCATTTTTTTTTTTAAACGAGACAGTGTTTGTTATAAAATATCTTGATTTTGAACTGAGATTAGTTCAAGAGCCATTAAAAATCTAGCAGTACTTTCTGTTTTTAAAGTGTCTGAATGAATAAACTGTGTTATTTTGCCATTTTTTTTATAAGATAACATGCTTTTTTTTTAAACTGCAAGTGTTGAAGGTTTACACACAAGTAACCACAGTGAAACCTATGAGAATGAATACTAAAATGACAATATAATACTGTGTTTTTGGTTACTGCATCAAATTAAATATCTGGCACATACTATAGGTAATGTCCTGCTTACATTTTTATAACCTCTACAAACTCGCCATTTTTCACACTACTACTTTGTACACTTAGAAATATGGTTCACCATGCTGAATGTATCTTCTAACAACTTGCAGACAACTTGCTTCGCTGTATACTGTTTTTAAGCCACACTGTATTCATTTTACAAAAGATTCCCAGCACTGATTCTGCTCAATGCCAGAAATCAATGCGTGACATTTGTTGAAACTGTGAAGTTGTTGCTGTTAACCCTCTGAACCCCAGGCTGTGTCTGTTATATAAAGTCCTGCACCTCTATGGAAACAGCACAACCCTGACTAGAAGTAGAGACACCTCAAAAATGTCTTTGCTGCACTCTGAGACATTTAGAATTCCATAAAATCATAGAAAAGAAAAACAAAAATCAAATTTCCAAGTGCCCACAAATACTTAACAACACTGATGATGGTGACTCTACATACTATAGATATTTCACTGCTTACATTTTTAGTTTGTTTACATACTTGTCTCCTGTCTGTTCTGTGTAAACAAAGCCTGCAGTTCAACCCAGTTCAACCGAAAAGTCCCTGAATTTTTTTCACAAGACTGTTGGTCACACCTGAGTTTCTCATGGCTTTCTGGCTATGAAGAGAAGAGAAGAGAAGAGAAGAGTCTTTATTGTCATTGCACAAAACAATGAAACTCTGTTAGAGCAGTCCACCAGTTGCCAGGATTATAAATATCAAGATAAAAATATAACAATAAGTAA
>OMNN01073621.1:6534-18818 GCA_900302755.1 Chromis chromis | reverse complement strand
CCGAGGCTCTGGCTTGTGCAGTGGGGCCTCTGTCAATCAAACTTGTTCCACCGCATCCTGTTGATGCTTGATCAGAATGGGGTCTAGGAAGTTTGGAGGTCGAATCAACATCTTGGGCCATTGTCATGTTCCTCAAGATGTTCCTGACAGCATTCTGTCAATCAGACACAGGTCATATTTCCGGTAAAGTCTCTCACAGCTTCATTTAGACATACCACCACAGTGATACAGAGAACCACGGTATACACAAGATATTCGTCATTCTCATGAGATTAGATAATACACCAAGGGATGTAATAACAAACTAAACACTAAATATAAACTAATTTATGATTCCCTAAACACTGAAACAAAGCTCATGTGTGATAATATTTTTACAGCTACTTTACCAACAATAAAAGAACAGTGTGACTTGCTGTTAGAGCAATCCTGTCTCCACGTTGGGGGTCATTCATTTCATTTCAGCAAGTTATGAAGTTACTGTTCTTGCTCCATGTTCACAACTATCGCTCTGTGGAGAGGCTCATATGGATCCTGCTGCTGTCTGATGATGCAGGTATTTAGTAAACTCTTCTAAGACTCTTACAAACAGCTGAAGGCAACAAACTAAACTGTGACTCTGTTGCCCCTTTTCCACCAAGAAGAACCAGATGCTGGTGCTTGGTTCAAATCTTGTTCCTCCTAAGAACCGGTTTGCTTTTCCATTGGCAAGGAGCCAAGCTAGAGCCACGCCATTGTGTCACTGTAAAACATCAGTACATCACTGCATACGTACCCATTTGCCCAACAACGCTCGCCCCACAGTGCCAGGAAGCACTGGGTCTCCTCCTCCAACCACTGCTGTTTGAGTTTAGTGTTCATTTTCAACTGTTTAAAAAAAAATCGACAACAAAATTAAACACGAGTTGCTCAGCTGGTTTTTAAAAATGGCAGTTCTGTGTTTCCATTGTTGATCGTTGGTCACGATGGCCCAGCAAAGAGTTGCCCGCTAAGTACCAGTTTTTAGAACCTGGAGCCAGTGCTTAGGTGGTAGAAACACAAAGAACTGGTGCTAAGTCAGGCTCTGGCTCTGAGCTAGCACTGGAACCAGCTCGGTGGAAAAGGGGTATGTGTTACAGCTCACCTGATTGATGTGAAGACACGTACACAGTGTGACTTGCCATTAGAGTCTGGCTTGGACTGATCTTGTCAGGGATCGTTTATAATTTCAAGTATTTAATGAAGTTACCTCGTGCAGTTCTCTTATTTTGGAGAAGGCTCTTGTGGATTCTGCTGCTGCTGACCTTCATATCAACATAGGGAGCAGTTCCTCAATGGAGGCCACCATGTTGTGATGTGTTTCTACAGTAGCCCAGAAAGAACAAGCCAAACGGTGGCTCTAGAAAGGTCCTTTTCCCCAAACTGAAATTCAAGTAAGAGGTTCCCCTTTTTGACCAGATGGTGCCTGACATGCTCACATGATGGGAGTTCCAGGGAATGTTATGTACTGCAGAAGCACTGGGAGTCGTGTATTTCTGCAAAGACTACTTTAACAGTGATGGTGGCCAAAATTAAATCAGGTAGTCTTGGATTTTTTTATAGGCACAGTCTCAGAACTTTTTGATCACCCCTATATCGGTCCTTTCTTCCATTTGCTGAGTTCTGGTGTCTCTTACAGAAAGACAAGAAGATAGATTCCACCTCTGCCTCAGTGACACGACAATATAATTACCACGTTTTCTGCAAAACACACAGTGCTGTGGTGGAGAGCACTGTTGTGGTACAGAGGAAGTGACATATAAGCAGTTAAACAGTGAGTCTAGCTGCTTATATGTGCCACATGTTTTACATACGGAGGCTTGAGCATGATTAATCGATAAAATGTTCCGCGGTTGGATTGAAAACTATTATCCCAGAACAGTTCTTGTATAAGCGAATAGGAACAACTAACAGACTAGCAAAATGGCTGCCACCATCATAGAATAAACATGATAACACACCATGCATATTGTCACTAAAACCTAATTTTAGGTTTTTCAACTCACAAAGAAATTCAACAAAATGGTGACGTGAAATTGGAGTTACGACGCGTTCAAAGGACGGTGTGTTTAGACACAAGCCCTCGACCTGTACATGTTTAAGTTTTACTACAACTTACAAGGAATAGGATGACATTTTGAGAA
This sequence comes from Chromis chromis, assembly GCA_900302755.1. Lineage (NCBI taxonomy): Eukaryota > Metazoa > Chordata > Actinopteri > Pomacentridae > Chromis > Chromis chromis. The sequence continues at coordinate 16,656 of OMNN01073621.1, read as the reverse complement.
ACGTGAATTTTCTTTCTTTGATAGGAGACATTACTTTGCTGTCTGCACGATTGGTATGGAGCTGATGTCAGAACATATTGAGCCCAGCACGGGATAAAGAAACAGTGAAAGAGCAACAGTTATTAAATCAAGTCAGGTCAATTCAAATAACTCTGTGATTTATTTAGCCCATTGAAAGCAACAGCTGTTGCCCCAAAGTACTTTCCAGTAGAATAATAAGACCAGTTTCACAAATCAACTCAAATCCATCTCAATGAATATACTGAACTATCAGTCTGGTCCTGTGATTAACAATTAAATTCATAATAAGATTAATTAATAATGATTTAATAATGAATAAAATGACCATATCAAGAGCTAGTAGAGGTTGAAGGGTTTAGGAGTTTGGCAGCATTCACTCTTGTGCAGCTTATATATTCAAAAGCTTTTATTACAAGGATAATAAAAGTAAAACACTATATACTGTATAATCTGTTAAATGTACTTAACTAAAGAACTAAAGGGAGGGTGTCTATGAGTGTGTGTGCATGCCAGGAGGAATGCACGTACTGTATGTGTCTTTGTTGGCCTCTGTACGCTCCGTGTGCACAGGCATGAACACACGTGTTCGGTCGGAAACAAAACACTTTGTGATGCGGGAGTTCTAACTCTCCTCTGTGTGTGTGTTTGTGTTTAAGGTCAATTCTGGTGCTGAAGACTAGAAAAGCAGTGGCGTACCACAAATTAAGAAGAATTTCACTTAGCCTGGAAAAATTGTTGAATCACATATTTTAAAAAAAGCGCTCCATAGAACAAGAACTGCTTCTTACTCATCTCTAATAGAGAAAAACAAGAACAACCCCAGGTTTATTTTCAGCACTGTAGCCAGACTGACAAAGAGTCACAGCTCTGTGGAGCCTTGAATTCATTTTGCTCTCAGTAGTGATGACTTCATGACCTTCTTTACAAATACAATTTTGACTATCAGAGAAAAAATCATGAACATGTCATCAGATGTCGTGACTCTGGAGGCATCTGTGGAACCTTCCATATATTTGGACTGCTTCCCTTCTCTTCTATACCAGCAACATGTCTGTTAGACCCATTTCAAGCAGACTGTTCAATGACAATAACAGTAATAATTAATTTACATTTCAGTATTAGACATCATCAACCTCTCTTTACTGACAGGCTGTGTACCGCAGGCTTTTAAGGTTGCTGTAATCAAACCACTACCCAAAAAGCCAATTATATGACCATCTATACAGAAATGGTTTGTCTGAAGAGTTTTAGTCAGGATTTAGAAACCATCATAGTACAGAGACAGCACTGGTCACCAATATTCTTCTTCTTATAGCCTCAGACAGTGGACTAGTTTCTATACTTGTTCTGCTGGATCTCAGTGCTACATTTGATACAGTTGATCACAGCAGCTTATTGCAGAGACTGGAACATGTACTTGGGATTAAAGGAACAGCACTAAATTGGTTTAAATCATATTTATCAGACAGATTACAGTTTGTTCGTGTTAATGACGATTCGTCCACTTTCACCAGAGTTAGTTATGGAGTTCCACAGGGTTCTGTGTTAGAACCAATATTATTTACTTTATATACGCTCCCCTTAGAAACACTGCATAAATGTTCATTGTTATGCCGATGACACCCAGCTATATTTATCTATGAAGCCAGATGAGACTAATCAGGTATTCAAACTCCAAGCATGTCTTAAGGACATAAAGGCCTGGATGACCTGTAATTTTCTTCTCCTGAATTCAGATAAAACTAAAGTAATGTTATTGGGCCTAAACACCTTACAAACACTCTGGATGGCATTGCCTTAGCCTCCAATTGTGAGGAATCTTGGAATTATTTTTGACCAGGATATGTCCTTCAAAGTCTGTAGGACGGCCTTCTGTCACCTGCACAACATCGTCAAAATCATGAACCTTCTGTCTCAGAGTGATGCTGAAAAACTACTCCATACATTTGTAACTTCTAGGCTGGACTGTTGTAACTCCTTATTCCTTAATATGGATAAATAAACGAATCAGACAATAGTCATTCTTACACTTCAGGCAGAAGAGGCACATTTTTACTCTTGCATCCATTTGTTATGCTAAGCTAGGTCGTGTAAGGCAGTGTGGATAATACAGTAAGTGGAAAAGTTAGATATTATAGAATAAATCATCAGTGTCCAATTGTTATACTAAGGCTAGTGTTGTGCCTATTGCGTCACCGAGTAGGCAAGGTAAATTTCAAGTCCGCAGTGCAGACCCCTCCCCAAACGTCTACCTCCAACCCTGAATTGGAGTGACTACACTACAAGAGCAGTAGTGCGCATGCTCAGCAGTAGTTCGTATAGGCAGAATACATAGATAAGACCCACTGCTACTGCGCATGTGTGGAATAGAGGCTCGATTATACTCCCTTGCAGATGCACACACGGACAGCTGCAGACACCACGGATGCCTAGTTGTTGCTATTATAACAGTTTTCTTGTCTGCAGGACTCCACTTGAAGGACTCTGCTCCATACATGTGCAGTAGGTTGTACAGTACCTACATATTCTGTGAATGCACACTACTGCTAAACATGTGCACTATTGTAATACATATTTTCGGCAGACGTCAGTTAGAGGACTCTCAGGTAGACCTTTAGGTACTTGCAGATGCAGAAAGTGTAACATTGGCCTAATAACCACAACTAAGCATCTGTGGTGTCCACAGCTGTCCATTTGTATGTCTACGAGGCAGTATAATCAAGACTTATGCTTGACTAAATGCATCCAGGTCCCATCTTTGGACATTTAGTCTCATATTGTTACAGATCTCCTCTAACCCTCAGAAAGAAAACAAATCCATGTATGTCACCACATTTTGAACCCTTTCTTTACAGATGTGCAACATATATAACATTAGTAGTTCACAATGTGTGCCAGCAGCAGACACATGCACTCTGTTAGAATATATGTTTCCATAAAACAAAGGAAAAAAAACACAGTAATCTCAGACTGACCTGCCTCCCTGCCTGCTGCTTCTGCTACATGTCTAATAGGAGGAAATGGCTTGTGGTGAGGAGAGGATCCAGCCCTTCTGTGGGAGTTTAATTCAATCACAGCTCTGGTCAAAAATGAATTAAAACTCTCATTAAGCCCCCCTCCTGTGTTCCAGAGACTAAGCTGGCTGCTAAGGCTCACAAGTAGAGATTTGGGTGTTACATGGACGCATCAGTCAGCTCTGCAGCTATCTGTCTGTGAGTCAGCCATCAGTCACTAACTCCATCATTTTGTTATTTTAATTTGTGGTGCCAGCGCTCACCCACACAGTGTGCCCAGTGAACCTGGTTGCAGATTATCCAAACAGCAGTAGGACTTGGATGTCTTGTTGTTCAACCTGAGCAAATCACAGTTTGGCCAAATTGAGAGCCTGCCTGGACTTCCCATCTCACTGAGCACAATGAGGATACTACACCACAATCCACATCACAGGACCATTGACCTTTCCACAGTACGCTGTAACTAACCACTTTGGACTGTGGCCATTTATTATATGGAGCAGAGCAGCATAAAGTGTTGTTTTGTGTCAAGAAGAGAAAGAGGAACCTGTGTGTTGTAACCCCGCAGGAAAACATCTCTGTGCCTCCAGCCACTTATGTTTTTCTGCTGCGGGACCAATTCAGGCTGGCTTTGTTGCTTCTGAGCTGCAGCTTCCATTATCACTGGAGTCACACTGATGCATTGTTACATCTATTGTCAGGATACAATGGTCTGTTCTATTCCTGGACTCATATGAATGTGCTGTAGTTATTCTTTTATGCGTTAAAAAATGAACAATGTGAACAAATTAATTTTCACACGGATAAATCGTGCAATACATTTTGATTCTCTGCCAATTAAGATATGAACAATTCAAGAGGCTCCGAGCAAAATGATCTAATGCTGATGGAAGATTGGTGCAATCCGTAAAGCTGAAAGCAAACACATACTCTTTTTATCAGCTGGCTAAAAGCCTTTATACATGAGGAAAATGCCACTTGTTCCCTCTGTGCCCATCGTCGGCATTTAAACATGGTACTTGAGCTCCCCCTGCTGATCCAAATGGATAAAGAGTGCTGCCTTCAGGTGCATATGATAATAACACGACCAGGAAAAGTCGTGTGTGTGTGTGTGTGTGTGTGTGTGTGTGTGTGTGTGTGTGTGTGTGTGTGTGTGTGTGTGTGTGTGTGTGTGTGAGCACATAACGGCCACAAACACCTGCACCCTTACAAAGGGGTACCCCCTTACAAAGATGCATACACCCCCACCACACACACACCCACCACACACACACTCACACAAGCTCACAGGCACACTCACACAAGCTCAAATGCCTAGTCATATACAGAAACATACTGTAGGTTTGAGGTATAATGAATAATATTCTGTTGAGTCTGTAGGCCTGCTGAATGTGCATGTTAATACGTGTGTGAGCGGATAGGTGGGTAAAGGTGTGTATATGTGTGTGTGTGTGTGAGAGAGAGAGAGAGAGAGGGCGAGAGACACTATTTGAGAATGTGTGAGCTGCAGTACATTAGAATTGCTATATATCCAAATGTACACACACACAAACACACGCAGACACACATTTTTTTTTCAATACACACCACATTTGCATATATAGAAATTCTAATGTACTGCAGCTCACACATTCCACAATAGTGTCTCTTGCCCTCTCTCTGTGCATCTTTGTAGGGGGGTACTTTTGGTACCTTTCACACACACTTTTAACAGTTCGTAAACATAGCAAGACTTTGAGGTCTTCAAACCAACTTTTGTTGGAAGTGCCCAGGTCTAGATACAAACGCTGGGGGGACCGAGCCTTTTCAGTCGCGGCACCCAGGCTCTGGAACAAGCTCCCCGCAGAAATGCGTTTAGTCTCTGACCTGGGCCTTTTTAAATCTAAACTCAAAACTTATTTATTTAGGATGGCTTTTAATACCCAATAACGTGGTGGCACTTTTGTTATATGATTATTTTGGTTTTTATTTGTATTTTATTGCTGACATTGTTATCATTCATACTGTTTTTATTTATTTTATTATTTACTGCTTTTACTTATATCTGCTGTAAAGCACTTTGGTTCACCTGTTGGTGCTTGTAAAGGGCTGTACAAATAAAGCACATTTACATTACACACGCACACAGTTTTTTTTTTCAATATACACATAGACACCACAATAGCAGTTATACTGGGTTTCAGTGAGGACATTTTTTTTAACCTTAAGGTCCTGAGTGTAACAGCTTTGCAGTGTATTATTAATGTATTATAAACACAGCCAAAATAATCCAAAGATCCAAAAAGAAAAGGACAAAAATGTCCCCTTGGGCACACGAGGGTTAAGTCATTTTATAAACTACCCACAATTCAGATATCAGCTTCTTCAATGTGTGCAGTTCTCTGTGTAACATCGGCCTAATAACAGACACAACAAGACATGTTAGTGTGCTCACTTGGTCTTTAACCATGGGCCTTTGCACTATGTTCTAACATTTCATTGAGCAAACAATTGATTAATAAAGAAGAGATGGGTCAGATATATTAACATTGACAATAATTATTAATTGATTAATTAATTATTTAACAGACAGAAAAAAAATTAAAGCAATAAATGATAAAACACGACTTTACAACAAATGTACAAAAACAATACACATCTTAAAACTAGATTTGAACACAGAGTTCCTCTACAAGACCAGAACCAAAGGATGGTGGGTGGTTGAATGTGTTCTTCAGCGGAGGACATTTCTAATAAATAAATAATAAATTTGCCATTAACCTGTAGACAAAAATCTTCATGAACCTGAGGCTTCTGGGGGGCCCTGGAGGTCTGGTCTGAGTGAACCCTGTTGGCAACTAATAAAGTCCTGATGCAAATAAATTCTTATTTTTTTCTCTTTTTATTTTTGCTTCTGAGGTTTGAAATGCCTAAAATCAGGAAATGATCTTAGTAATTATACATACACCCAACTACTTGAGGCCTGCTATGTACTAAAGTTCGCTACAGCTATAGAGATACACATATATTTACCCTTTCCACCGTAACATCTCAAGGTTGTGACATTCCCGAGTTTGGGACACAGCAGTTTCCGAGGCGTATTGAAGGCAGCACGGTGTTGTCGTAAGTGTAGTGAATGATGCAGAGCAGCTCCGTGTCGTGCTCCATACACGTGTAGAGCAAGGCTGAGAATAGATGCCACTGTCGGAGGCACAGCAGCAGAAACAGACTATATTCGGATCGAAATTTGGTCTCTGGGTAAACATTTTGTGAGCTGTTTGCGTCGCAGACGGTTTGTTTTGACGGGCGGCTCTGGCTGGAGAATATTTAGGTGAGTTGAAATCTGATGCTCTGAGGAGAGAGGCTGTTGGCTAGCTAGTACTGTAAAGTTACACACAATAAACAAGTATGACTTCCGCTCGGAAACAATCAAAATAAAACTGCTGAAAATTATAAGTGCTGTAATGTGATCCAACGACTGATTACATTTCAGCAGTAGTCTTCTAACACTAAACAGAGTATATAATGCTGCTATACGCGGTTAACTTTATAGTTCTGGGTTTGTGTGTTGCCGCGCATCTCACATAAACATGGATAAATAGCTAACTTCGCTTTTATTTTGAATGCAGTATAGGTATTGTTACATGGAAGTTGACTAGCTTGTTATAAACTGAGCGTTAGCCACATTGTTGGTAAAGAAAACAACAAAAACCAGGAGTTTATTCTGAACACGTTAAGTTTTCCCCCTGCGGACACTAAAGGAGGCCTTGTCTTTGTGTTCCTGACGGTAACTCTCGTTCAGGTACTAACCCTGGGTCAGGAGCTAGCAGTGTTGGCGGTATTACTGTGGTCCTGTTGGCTTTGTTCACGGTGTTAACCCGGACGGGCGGTCCGCTCACTTCTTCCCTCCGTGCTTACGGAGTTTGGAATTCCCCGCCCGCCCGGCATGTGCTGTATTTGTAATCGAGCGCTTCAAGTGTGCCACGCTTTGTCTGGTCAAACCGGTGTTCTGAGAAGGACTGAAAACTTTAATCACGTTTTTTTTAAACAATAACCTGCACAGTCTGGTTCCGTGGAGCAATTGTTATTTGTTAGTGGGGTTATACAGCCAGAAGGACATGGTCGTGGTTAGCTGGGTACCTCTTCCTGAATGTTTTGTGTCCTTTCGTCAAGAGTTCCTGTAAAAATCAAGATAATAATTGACAATGAAAAAAAAATCATTAGCTGCAACTCTACATTACTTCTCACATTGGTTAATATCATATTTTATATATGATAGTAAAACTGTCATTGGCTTTTCATCTGTCTCCAGATACCAGAGCACAATGATGAAGTACATCCTGGTGACCGGAGGAGTCATCTCTGGCATTGGCAAAGGCATCATTGCGAGCAGTGTGGGCACCATCCTCAAGTCATGTGGTCTGCACGTAACTGCCATCAAAATCGACCCCTACATAAACATAGACGCAGGCACCTTCTCACCCTACGAGCACGGTACGTCAGTGGAAACCACCAGTGAAAATACGCACATTTGCAGTGAATCAGTTGTGTATGTGGAATGACCGTGGCATGCTCACTGTGTCCAGGTGAGGTGTTTGTGTTGGACGACGGCGGCGAAGTGGACTTGGATCTGGGGAACTACGAACGCTTCCTTGACATCAGGCTGACGAGAGATAACAACCTGACCACCGGAAAGATCTATCAGTCGGTCATCAATAAGGAGAGGAGGGGAGATTACCTGGGCAAGACCGTGCAGGGTAAACGGCTGAAATGTCACGACAATAGAGAATGCCATGCTCGAGATGAATAATTAACTGAAGATGCGTTTTGGTTTTCCCTTTTTTTCCCCCAGTGGTTCCCCACATCACAGATGCTATCCAGGAATGGGTTGTGAAACAGGCCAAAGTGCCAGTTGACGATGATGATGTAGAACCTCAAGTCTGTGTAATCGAGGTGAGCTGAGTGGCTGATAAAAGCAAAAAAATAAATCACATTAGAATCACAGGTCTTATCTTCTGTTGGGGGCACAGTGCATGTTGATATCGGATATTGACGGCTTCCCCCTCCACTAAAGTTACAACAGAGAGGCTGTTTTCCATTGAGAAAAACAGGTTTAACAAACTCTGACTCTAAACTCTGATCTCGGAGTTGATGAACCCAGTGGGGGGAAAGGCAGAGCTTTCAGTTCCAGCCGGTAATGATAAAAGATCATCATCAACAAAGCTCCAACACCATGGCAACGAGTAATTAAAGAGCAGAGCCTCCATTTAAAGTCATATGAATGTGTCTTAGTGCTGACCTGATATTTATCGTGAAAAACCAGAGTCAAGAAGTTAAATTTTATTGAGCGGCATCCACGCATTTGTTGTTTACAAGACATGAATGTTCCATAATAGACGATAAAATTCTGACGTGTATTAACTTTTGAATTTTAAATATACGTATTCAGCTGGAACCTGACGGGGACAAATTGCAGGTCACGGCGCCTTAAGATGAAAATATGGTTGAAACTGAGGAAAAACATTTTAAGTTTATTTACGGATCAGACCCAGTAATAATGGTGAATCACAGTTAAAAGGTTCTAGGTTCAAACTTACTCTACATTTTTAGATGACTATTTTACACTGAAAAATTATGCTCCAGAGAGTTTAATGACTATAGAAGTATTTCAACATGAAAGGTTGTCAAAGGATGTGACTATGACTGTGCAGCCTATATTCAAAAGCTCACTTTTACACTCGGCCTACATTTAGTGCAGTTTTATGGGCTTAAAGTCGTTTTAGCTGCATCACAATCATCCTCACACAAAAATATTCACATCATCCTCAACATCATATGTTAACTGTGACAGATCACAACATTAGAATTGATTGTTCATTGATGGGGTCTTCTGTATCCAAGGCCTCATACAGATTAGTTTCATTGAAACAGTGATATGATAGGAATGTAGAGTAAATGTTTCAGTGCAGGGGAACTGGCTGACAGCCAGACAGCTGCCTTAATGTCTACAGAGACACAGTGTTATTAACAAAGACAGTTTACTGAAGTGGGCAGCATGCATCATTTTGTGTAAAAGAAGAGTCATGATGTGTTAAACGCCACCTTTTATGGGAGTGCACAAAGGGCCTGATTAAGAAAACCTGGATAACCAAGTTGATATCGACCATCATGCTGCCCATTATCCCTCACTGTGGTTTTAGGTTTTTGTTGTGTCAGCTAACACAAAGAAAGCCTGGACATGTAAAACCTGCTTGGTAGTACACACTCAGGTTAGCTTCACAGAATGAATTGCCATGATAACTGACCCCTTTTCCACCGAGCTGGTTCCAGTGCTAGTTTGGAGTCAGAGCCTGACTTAGCACCAGTTCTTTGTGTTTCCACCACCTAAGCACCGGCTCCAGGTTCTAAAAACTGGTGTTTAGCAAGCACCAACTCTTTGCTGGGCCAGAGCTAAGAACCGAGAATGTCAGGGACTGGGGGCGGGGTTATCTTGACCAACGATCAACGGTGGAAAGGGACACACAAGTGGTCATTTGTTGTTGCACTGAAATCCGGTACAATTGTGTCCCACCAGTAGCGGCATCGCAGATGTGTCCAGGCAACAGGTGACCTCTGCCTCCCAATCAGCCTTAAGACCATCAATAGAGATAAACATAGATATTATCATCAACTTATTGTGTTTGTTTAACTGCTATGTAATTGATGCAAGTGTAGTCATTATATGGTGACACAATGGCGTGGCTCCAACTTGGCTCCTTGCCAATGGAAAAGCAAACAGGTTCTTAGGAGGAACGAGATTTGTACCCAACTAAACACCAGAACTAGCATCTGGTTCCTCTTAGCTTTCTGGAACAGACCCTTGAGATACAACAACACAGCATAGCACACAATGACTCCTGATTATACAAAAAAACAACAACACACATTTTGGTTATGTTTGGCAGTAATAAACAATCTGATTCCATAGTTGTATTCTCTCACACACCTTCCTCTGTTTTCTCTATTAGTCCTCATTAAAACCAATTAGCTTAACTGCCAGTTATGCTTCATTTGCAGCATCAGCAAAGGGCAGAGGTCAGTGAGTTTACACACAGTGAACTGGAGAGTC
>OMNN01073545.1:0-13789 GCA_900302755.1 Chromis chromis | reverse complement strand
GACATTAAACAGTAGTTTCTTGGTTGAAAATGCAATCAGCCCAATGAGCGCCATGGGTGGGACTAATGCCGTTGTCAACCTGTGTGTTTGAACTAATGCGGCATAAGGCCAGCATTACATGTTTCATTTTCAGACCCTTTCCCACAAGTTTGAGGTGCATAATAAACTCACAAAAGCACACCTGTTAGTGCAGATTGAGTCTGAAACTGGGCAGGAGCACTGGGAGCAGAGCATTGCTGCACAAGGAGATTACTTTGAAGTGGATAGTGCACATCATAGTCTAAAACATGTCTCAATAAACTCTAGCATTTTGTTGTTGTTGTTTTGTCTTATCCAGGACATCATTTATTTTTCCAGGGAAAAATAGATTTAAGTCCTTTTACATTTTTGAAATATGTCTAAGAATTTGTAGGTTTCACAAGCCACTAGTTACTACCAGCCCCACTAGTTACTACCAGCCACTAGTTACTACCAGCCACTAGTTACTACAAGCCACTAGTTACTACAAGCCACTACTTTTGTAGAAGCGTGTGCAGTTGACAGATGCTTCATTAGATTAGAGTTACTTACAACGGACGTGGACAAACGCCTCGCTTCGGGACATAATGAACACTTCACATGTACGTTTTTGCCTTTTACCTCAAGGAGAATAAAGTAGTGTCTGTACTTCCATTTGGAAAACGCCAACTTTCCCTCCAGACTCACCATCGCTGCAGCTTTACCTTTGCTAGTTTGGCTCAGCTGTGTGTGTGACCGCTGTGTGCGCGTGGAATGTGTAAACGAAACAATGCCTCTGATTGGTTTAGCGTGAAAGCTTACGCTACCTTAGCCAATCATCATCACTTGTGTGGTTGTCCCGCCTCCTCCTTTTTGCAGCTCCTGTGGCTGAGAGCAAAGTCGGATGACAAAAACTTAAATGAGTAGCTTTAGATTATAACGCACCCAATTTAATTGCCGGTAACGGTAACGGCGTTGTAACGCTGGAAATAGTAATTAATTAGATTACCCGTTACTGAAAAAAGTAACGGCGTTAGTAACGGCGTTTATTTTAACGCCGTTACTCCCATCACTGCTGGGCACTTCCGTGATAGTCGGAACTCTAACTGGAGAAGGGCTGAAATCAGCCCGACTTCACACCTCCTTCCTCTATTTGGAGACATGAAAATGAAAAACTCAACAAAAATCTGACAAAAATATCAAAATCAGGCACCAGCATTAACACCGTGGAACCTTCAGACACTCACTGACGTCTACTCTGATTTGTTTAGTCTTTCACTCTGATTAAGAGAGCAGAAAGAAGAGGCAGAGAGCACAAGAGCGTAACCCTTCAAATTATGTTCCATTTGTGCAACCAGAGTATAATTAAGAGTGTAACAAGTGATGTTTTTATGCTCAATTAGGACTTGATAGACAGAAATACAAGCTAAAGTGTAACTGATGGGGCAGGTCAGGAGTCTGCAGGACCACACTCACTACAGACGCACACATCTATCTGTGCTGCTGTTTATAATGGAGCGAGATTGAATTAAATGAGAATAGATATGAGTCATAGAGGAGAGTGACAGAGGTTACTGCTACCATGGCGTGCACACATTCACACAGACAAATAAATACACACATTCTAATGAGGCAGAGGCTGTTGTTAGTGGTGCATGAGCAGAGAGGAGAAAGTCTGCGATCGTAAACATGATTATCTCTAATCCAACACACTCCACTGTGTAATCAGATCTGAATGTGTGTGTCTGACCTCAGAAATACCTTTACTTTTTGAATTTGATGGAAAATGACAGGAAAAACTTGCGCGCACATCAAACATGAAAAAACTGAATGTATGAGCAGTTTAGTCCTTCACATGTGTCTGTGTGTCAGTGCACGCTCGCTGTTGTGTGGATATGAGTGTGTTTGTGTGTGGTGGGATGAGAGGAGGAGGTAAGTGCCATTGATCTGAGCAATTACAGCACTAACAGAGCGCTGGAGAGACAGACGCTGCCATAGGAATGCATAGGAACATCTCTGCTGACAGATTAGACTGAGTTTACTGCTGGGAGCCCTGAGACAAACTGTTTAACTCTACACATGAACTGGCTCTCAGGTGTGGCTGCTGTTTCACATTCACAGGTAATCAAACTGAGTTTATATTTTTTTAAGTATCTAATCTGAGTGCTGGCATTTTCCAGTCTTCAGGTCCACACAATGTTGTTTAGCTGTTTTGTTCAGTGTTGTACTTCAGCTGTCAATCAAATGCTTCTGGAGCCTGTGATGTCTTCTTCATAGTTGTCCGTTACCTGTTCCTTCATCTGATTAACAAATATGGATGGAGACTAGAGGTGTAAAGGTACATGTATCCATCTCACACCATTTAGTGCCAGATAAAGGCCTGGGGGAAGTTACAATTGCAAGAAAAAGTATGTGAACCCTTTGGAATTTCATGGTGTCTTGCCATAGAGCCCCTGCTTGTTCAATGTTTTACCTACTGTAGACTCATGAACACAGATGTTAGCCAGTTCCAACGATGCCTTCAAAGCTCTGGCTGTCACTCAGGGTTGTTTCTTTACCTCACTGATGAGTCTTCGTTGTGCTCTTGGGGTCATTTTGACTGGTTGCCCACTTCTTGGTAGAGTAGCCACAGTCCCAAAGAGTCTCCATCTGTAGATCGTTTGCCAAACTGTAGACTGGGGAGTTTCTAGAGTCTTTGAAATCACTTTGTAACCCTTTCCAGCTTCATGTAGATCAACAATTCTTGATCGTAGATCCTCTGAAAGCTCTTTTAGGCGAGGTATGGCTCACATCAGCGTATTCTTCTTGTGCAGAGCAAATTAAAGTGTTTTTTATCAGTCAGAGTAGCTCTAGTCCACACCTCCAAACTCATGTTCTTTACAGGACTCCAGGTATGCTAACACCTGACTACAATTAGCTTTTTTAAGGTCATTAACTCAAGGGTTCACATACTTTTTCCACGAGCTCTATGAGGTTTTTATGGTTGTTCTCAAAAAAGACATGAAAGATCAGAATTTTTTTTGTTTTTATTTTAGGCACATTACCCTTGACTTAGATGAAGATCAGATCACATTTTATGACAAATTAATGCAGAAAACCATGAAATTCCAAAGGGTTCACATACTTTTTCTTGCAATTGTACATATACCGGCAATAGGTACTTCTTCAACAGCAATTATAAAGTTGCTCGACAGAATGCTTAGTAGTTTCATTGAAATGCATCGGATGCAAACCGGCATGAAAACACAAAACCAAAGGTTCGTTTGCATGAACTCAAAGCTTGCTTCCTCCCTGCCTCATGAACAGCCCATCACATCATATTATGATGGAGCTTGTTCCTCCTCCGTTGCTCTCTTTCTCTCTGTGTAACTTTTGTACACTCAGAAGTGCTAGTTGGCAGCTGCCTGGGCCATCCTCACCCCCGTCTCTTCCACAGACAGTTCCCCCTGTCCTGATGTAGGACAGCAGGAACAACAGCCCTATCTATCTAAGCTTTATCGTAAACATTATGAACTTCCTGTTTGTCAGAATTACAGTACATGTGTTGTGGACCTTTGTGTATTCGCAGACATGTTGTTATCGGAGTTCTTCTACCTGATGACCAACTCTACCACTCTGGTCCCATATCGTCTCCTCACGGTCAAAAACCACCCTGTATGACAGATGAGGGCTGAGCGAATGCAAAGCAAAATCCTGGTGTAAAACTGGTCATTGATCAGGCTTTGGAGCAAAAACTATAGTAATGTGCAGTTTTTTGTAAAAGTGAAAGCCTTATGTAGTTATTCAGTTTATGTTAAACTTATCAGAGAAGGGCGCCCCGATAGCCTAGCGGTTATGTCACGTGACCCACATGCAGAGACGTAGCGGCTGTGCTGGGTTCGAGTCCGACCTCAGCCATTTACCAAATGTCCTTCCCCACATTCTCCCGGTTCTGACTCTATCCACTGTCCTGTCCTCTCTAATAAAGGCATGAAGAGGCAAAAAAAATATTTCAGAGAAGAAATACAAAATTGAATAACATGAAACTCCTTTGGGTCACTGACTGTATGTATGCAGGTCGCTTTACCTCAGTGAAGAACTTTGTTTGTTTGGTGACTGTGGGTGAAAAGTCATCAAGAAGCCTTTAAAAGCCCAAAGACAAAACTTTCCCAAAATGGGAAACACTTGCAGAAAACGGTCCACATGCCAGTATTTCACAACAGTTTCCTCTTATGTAACATCATGAACTAAAAACTAAAGTAAGGCCTTGTGTCTAATAATAGATGCATGAGGATCAGTCACTAACATCTTGTTTACAATAACAATAATTCAAACATGTCTCCTATAAACATCATTTCTATTTAGCCTAATCCAGCTCAGTACAGTCCAACTGATTTGCTCACTGGAGGGAGCCACGCAGACCCCAGCTGGCCGGAGCCAACAGCAGAAGGAGCAAACGTTATTTGGGGGCTTTGTGTCACGTGGCTGAGCTCCATTGTTGCATATTTGCAGCGAGGCTGTCAAGCACACTAGAAGTAGGAGCTAGGCTATATCCCCCAAAACTGTTACTGTAAAAGCAGATTTTTATCCCAACAAAGACATTCAGAGCTCACTCCAGCACATATTCACTGTCAATCTCATCTCAACAGATCCACAGGAGGGTAGGAGGGTGACTTCATTTGACTTGTTTACACAGTAACTCAACCTGAAACAGGTCGTACCGAGCGACAAGAGGGGATCTTCTTTTGAATCTTGCAGGAAATTAAACAAATGACACAAATCTAATTGAACTCACTGCAAAAAATGTACCACTGGGTCTGAAATCAATAATGCCTAGATGCTGCCCAAGGCATGAAATATTAGTTTAGATGGAAATGCACGTGTTACCACATGAGCAGCATGCACAGAGATGCACGTGCATGTGTCCTCTCAGTGAGTGCATGTTTCTGTGCTGTGTTTCTGCAGTACCACTTGGAATAGAACTGATGATTGTATCTGGGAGAAGAAAAAAAAAACACAGACAGAACAGAAAAACACAAAGAAGAAGCAGGAGACAGCGAGCGCTGCAGGGGGACAAGAGAGCTAAACAGATAATAATAGAGCGACAGGGAGAGAGAGGGGGGAAGTGAAGCGTACGGAGAACGTTGTGAAGGCTCTTTTTAGTGCAGGAAAGCAGGAATAATCCCTATTAAGGTAATTAGAGTTTCAGGAGACAAAGCGTAATTAAACAGAAACAGGCTATAAACTATGTGCTGTCTAAATATAACTCGTCCATATGAATCCAGTCAGACTGAGCAACGTCTCTGCATCCCCGAGCTGCAGGAGGATGGAGTGTGTGTGTGTGTGTGCATGCGTGCATTAGATGGGGACTGTGTGTTTACAATGAGATCAAGAGAATGCTTGGCAGGACGTCAGCCTTGTAAAGCCCCAGGATTCCACATGGAAAACACTCACACACTCCACGCCACGAGGAAAACATACAAAGACACACACACTAACACACACACACACACAGTGACAAGCCCACAGAGAAAACAAACATAAGGCATGAGAGCTTTTTGTATACAGAGGAAGAGACTCTCTCTCTCTCTCTCTCTCTCTCTCTCTCTCTCTCTCACACACACACACATCGGCGCTGGCAGCGTTCAGGAGAAGGAGAGCAGAGAGGATTTCTACCTGGGAGAAGTTTGTGTTCTTCATCAGCTTCCATCTTAATGTCATCATCCTCCTCACTTTCTCTCTGTTTGTCTCCAGCTCCTCACCAGAGGGAGTGCTGTTCATTTATTACTTTATAAAAATCTTTTTCATTGAATCAGCTAACCAATTATTGGACAAGCCAAATATTTCCAGCTACAGGACAGACGGGATGACAGCATTTCTGCATCCAGTATCAGTACAAACTCAAATAGATCCTTTTTTCTTTAGAATATGACACATCTCATATTAGGAGTGATCTCAAGCGGCCAACAAACTGCCAAGTGCGACGAAACATTTTCATTGGACACACCAGTGCATCTCACATTTAGTAAGTCTGTCTGTGTGCGTGCACATAGCATCTTTTTTTTTTCCCGCCCACATTTTGTGTTGCGTTGCAGGTCTGGAAGTTACTGCAGCTGATTCCTCTGCTCCTCTCTGCTGTTAGACTGCGTTAATGCGCTGTGCTTTGACTCAAAAGTATTTCTATAGTTTGTGGCTGGCCTGTAAGATTGAGACACTGCAGTTTGATGATCTACTTTAGCTTCATGATATTTTGTGTGCAAGCTGCATACATTAGTAGCATTTGGTATGCTGCTTTAGCTGAGTCATTTTTGCCCGAGTAAATGACAAAGTGTCTTCTTACATGTTCTAATATTCTTTATGCTCTCTATTGGTTTATTACAATCAGTAACACAACACATTTCAGGACTCTGGCTTCTTCCTGCTTTCACTCAGTATTGTCCCATCTCATTTTATATGCCAGCAGTAAGCAGCAGATCGATTTATTAGGGGGGGACAGGCCAGTAGCTCCCAGTAATTATGAATGCACCGGTGGCAGTAATAAACCCACCACTGGTCCCTGCTGCTGGCTCCACACCCAGTGCTCATGCACATTCTCAGCCCTTTTGTATTGTTCTCCTGTGGGAGAGGAGATGGAGTGGGCAGCTTATTACACGGTGTTTTCATTTGTTATTCAAGAGATCATGGTGTGTCACAGCATCCTCTTCATAACACAACACAGACGCCCACTGGTTACACTTTTTATTGCTGCACCGAAAGGCACGGAGAAAAATTTGGGTGCAATTAAATTATGAGCTGGTGCATTTAAATGAAAAAGTTTAATTCAGCAGTGCAACTAAAAAATAAGAAGTTAGTCTGGAGCCCTCAGAGTATTTGTCCTCATGTTTAACATTTTATAAGCTTAAAATTATAACCAAGTGTTTATTTCCTGACAAATATAATTATTTCATCTAATCTAAAAGCCCATGGAGGAAGTGGTGATCCTCAGAATGTTGAAAGTTCTCTATATATGCTGAATATATAAATGACTACAAACTGGCTGTAAGGATGTACAGTGAGAAATAATCCTCTACCAAGTCATTTAACATGAGTGGTAATAGGGAACTCCACTGGAATAACAACACAAGTGGCCCCAGTGCACTTCCCTGGGGGACATCACGCGTGTGCATTTCATTTTTTAACTGTACAATCCATTTCCATGTTCTTCTTCTATTCAGAGCCATGCCACAGTGCCAGCAGACTAAGCAACCCAGTCCAGATTCTCCTCGCAGAAACATTCCTAAGATCCTCCTGAAAATTCTGAAAATTCCAAGGCCAGCTGAGATACTAGTTGGACATATCAGGAAAATGTCATCTGTAAGACCCCAGAAAACTTCTGATCAGTCCTGATCAGATGCCCCAACCACTTCAACTGAGCATTTAAGCTTCTTACCCTATTCAACCAAGAAACAGTTGAGGCTGGGTTCTTTCGACTGATGTTTTAACTCAATATCAAGATCAAGAGATCAAGACTGTCTTTATTGTCATTGTACATAATATACAATGGCATTGTGTATACTCCTCCACTGCTCTGAGGGAGGAGCCATACTAAATACTGGTGAAATACCATGAGATTTTTCAAATTATTATCTAATACTGCCAAGATGTTTAACTCCATATTGGTAACTTAAAGTAGAGCACCCAGTAAAGAAGTAACAGCACACTCCTCAAGTCTGCTGGATGGTGTCTACATGTCCAGTAAGACTGTTCCAAACTATATTCAACCATCATCCCAAAAATCAACGCCCAGTACTGAACTGTTGCACTGATGCTGTGTTTTATATTTTCAATAGGTGAACCAGAGTGCCAAAGTGCATGAGGGTACTTCAAAAAGTTCTTGGCCTCACCCAGAAACAAGGGGCTTAATTCCCATTTTAGGGCGTAACTGTACACTATAAGGTCTTATATGACTGTCCACAAAGACTTAAATGTTTGAAGTAATCAAGGAAAAAAAAGAAGAGACAAGCTTTGAGCTGGCTGCTGTTGCTCCAGGACAATGCTCCCGTCCACACAGCATCAGGTGGCAGAAACAGCCAAATGTAGCTTTAAACTGTCGCCCCATGCACATTACTCACCCGACCTGACACCGTCTGACTTCTGTTTCCCAAACTGAAATCCAACTTGCCTGGTCACCATTTTCAGAGTGATGAAGAAGCCATTCATGCTGTTGAGGAGTATAGCTCAACATGCCACCTTCTTCAACGAAGGAATAGCGAAGCTTTAACATCGGTGGACCAAGTACATTGAAGTTAAAGGAGACTATGTTAAAAAATAATGCAAGAACAGTTTTTCTCCTGTGAACTTTTCTGGTGAGGCCGAGGACTTTTTGAAGTACCCTTGTATGTATTCCTAAGCTCAAGAAAATTGCTCAGTGGATTCATGACAGAATCTGGTAGGCTTTGGCCCTAATAAGATTGAAGCTCCAAAGCCAGATACAGTAGGCGTATGTTATACACAAATAAAGGCCCCTTGAAATAATCATCTGGTTGCTCTAATCAAAGCTTTTTAGAAAACTCCCACACTGGCGTTAGGACACAGAGATGAACTCCTCCACCTTTCAGCCAGTCTCACCTGGTTCAGTGCAGTTCTTCTCGGGCTCTGAGTAGAGCTTGGACTCATTGTCCTCTTGTAGAAGGTGACGACTCTCCCACCTCGCCTCCTCCACAACCATGGAGCTGGAAACATGATATCCTGGGAGACAGAAAACAGAGAAAGTGGAAAGGTTAAGAATGATTCATGAAGAACATACTCACTGAAAACAAACCATTAGTGGAAGCTCAAACCCAAGAGAGTTGATGTGGTGGAAGGCAGTGAATGCATCACTTTGCATGTTGTTTTATGTAACAAAACATGATTTTCACATAGATCCTTTGTATTTTTTTTGTTTTTGTTTTTACAGACGAGCGTTAGATAATGACTTTTGATTCTCCAGACATTGTGTATGGAAGAGGAGGCATCACAATACACATAAGAGCGTAACAGCCACGATGCACAAGCTCTTCTTCCACAGTGAATCGACATTCCTGAACACTCCGAACCTTCCCTCTCACCACAGAACAAAAGGCAGATGAGACATGCTTCTTGTGTCACCACACTCCTGCGGGAGCATTAGTACGGCAGCACGCTGAGCGCCGCGAGGCCGATCATTCCAGCTCAGTCATCTGGGTCACGGTATCCTCAAGCGCCCCACCTCCGACCCATCTCCTCTCCCACCATGCAACAGGCACCGACTTAGGTGCAGAGCACGCCAGGCTTCTATAAATAGCACCATGCTCGGTTATATTTATCAAAATGCAGAAACATGAAACGTTTGCAACATTTTGCAAATAGCTCTGTCACAGGAAGGGAAGTACAAAGAGGCAGTGAACTGGAATAGGATGCTCTGGAGTGATGACAGCAGCAGCAGTATTAGATGCTTGGGAGCATATATTTACCTAACCTTAAGCCAAAAATGCAGAAAAGCAGTGATGGCAATGTCATCCACATCCCTTCTCTAGAAACATCTTTATTACAACATTTACTTTGAAGGGCTAGTACTGAATAATAAAAACAAGCATACTTTTCTGGTATGTAGCCATGCATATAATTCTGTTTATTTGCTCAGGTTTCCAGAATTCTGCATTCCCCATAAAATGAGAGTTTCGTAGGAGCTAGTTCTTCTAAAGAAAAAAGTCAGGTCAGAGTTACACAAACAGTAGGATGAATAAATTACCTTTTTTTTCACTGAGGGTTCAGTGTCGACAACGTCTGTCTAAAGTGGTTTATACTTTGTGCAAAACATTCACAACTCAAGGTTTATTTACTAGCTGTTCTGTAGATGTTCAAATTTACATTTTTCATAATTTTCTGGCTCAAAAGCAGAGTCCCAAAGCTCCCTCCTCACCTTGAAAACAGCAGGTGAAATAACAATAGCACCACTTATTAAGTTTCACTGAATCAGTGAAAAATGAAGTGCTCCATGAAGTCACTGAGGTTCAGGTCACTTTACTGGACTTGGAACAGCACTTTACCTTTTGAATTCAAGGTGACAGTTGCACCAGTGGAGGGGGCACAGCAGCTGCTGGCTGTTATATTACTGTTATATTAAACATAATATCATTTGTCTGTTAGCAGCTGTGGATTGAAATTCTCACTGTTGTCACAAGATGCTCTGACGATGATGTCTGATTAAATCTCCAGTCAACTAAGCAGCGCTGCTTCATGATATATTAGATCTGCATTAATGTGATGAAATAGCTTGATCTCTAAAGATACTTAGTTTGCTCAATTTACCACAGTATTTTATCATGAACTGATTTCAGCAGAAAGATATGCTGAACATGTGCTCTGTGAAGCCAGAGAGACATGTTGCTGTTAAACTATCAGAGCATGGTGTCATTTTTAGTAAGGCTTTATAATAAAATACCTTCTGGTTCCTGCTGGTACCTAAATGTAAGTATAGCGGCAGGAAGCAAGGCTTTGGTGAACATTGTATTTTTGTAAAGACTAGCACCGTGCTGATAACAATGTTTTTCTTACTGTGTCATCAAACAGTAATGATAGGAGAACATCTGACATTTGATATTACACCCCACATACCTGCTTCTTATAACTGAATTAATTTAGAATAAAATAACAATTACCCCAATAAACGTTTCCAAAATATATAGTTGCAGCATTTAATAATGTCACATGACATCACACGAAAAGCACACCTATAGTGGAATTGTGCTGCAGCATGCATGTGGTATGGAACAATGTGAATGTATAACCTGCATTGTTTCCTTTATTTGTCAGTGCACAGAGGAGACAGACAGCAGAGTAATGATATAAAGGTTCATCCTGCTGGGAGTTAATAAGGGCCATGATCATTTTAGCCATCAGGTCACTCTACTGAAATAAAATATAAATCATATAAACTCCAGGGAGACCTGGCCAGGAAGGCAGCATTGCAAGTGTGAGACCGGAAAGCACTGAATGTGAATTATATGAAGGTTAAAAAATAGAATATACAACTGTTAAAATAAGGAATGTTAAAATGCCTAAACTATGCTTAAAACAAAGACAATTAGTAAAGGAATCCATTTACCATAGGCTTGAATTAATTGTCTTTTGCAAAGTGTTTAGAGCAGAAAACATACAAGCCATGTTTTCTATCTCGCTGTGTACATTTAGACACACAGCAGATATGTATTCTAAGTTTATCAATGATGGACTGAAATCATGAAAATCATTTTCCAAAGATGTGAGAAAGTTTGTCCAGGATGGTCCTATAAGGAATAATATGCCAGTGGAGTCAATGACTTAAAGAGAGCAACTGGCAGCCATCTCTACCATGAGGAACACAATGATGAGTTGATGGTTTAAGGTTTAGGACAAGCAGAGACATTGTTAACAGCAGAATTTCTAAACTGCTAAAAATGTTGACATTTCTAAATTTGTTTTCCTCATACTTTGAGTACATGAACTTCAGAGTTAGAGTACTGTTCTCCCTGGTCTTGTATTCCACCACTGTACCTCCATGTAAGCACCAGTGGGAACCAGTGAGCGCTTTATTGGTTTCTATTTCGTACAACTAAGTTACATTGTGAATTGCAAGCTGTATTATAAAGTGTTACCTGACTGCTTAATGCTGTAAGCATCACAAACTAAATGCCATTCTCCTCCACTGTATTAGGTTGGATGCGGAAATCTCTAAACGTAGACAAATAAAAGAGAAACCATCTGCATGACTAGGTCTGATTCAAGTCATGTGAGCCTTGAATATGAGCTGAAAAACAAACATGCATTACATGTTAAAACAAACAGAGTACACAGCTGTGCAGTGCGCTTGCTTACAGTGTGTACAGTGCTACAAGGGAGAACTGAAGGGTGAAATCTGCCACGTTGCATCAGTGCCAGCGCTTCTATACAGCTGTGATGCCTTTTGCCCTCTTACTGTATGCTCTTCCCCTTAGCCTTAGCCAGTGTTTCTGTGCATTTGTGACATTCACAGGAGACAGTGAACAAGTTTAAAGCACAAAACACACTCCACAGGAGTCCTCTCTGTCTCCTGTCATTTCTTAATAACTTGAGTTTGTGCTCCATTAGACTCTACACACACACACACACACACAGGCAAGAATCAGCAAAGTGAAGGTTTGCACACACACACACACACAGACCTTGCCGAGTGTTTTAGGTGGCTGGGGGTCCAGTGAAGCAGAATGCATCACCACTGCCGAGGTTACTATGGTGACGTGACGTAACTGATGAGGCGCAGGGTGGTGGGGGAGGAGCGTGACATAACACCGAGTAACTCACGCACATGCAAAGACACACACACACACACACACAACTATGACTAACCAAACTACAAGCACATGCTATCAGATGTGCTGTGCAACACTGTCACTCACGCAGGTAAACACAGTCAGCAGCCACAGGCTCTTTACTGCAGCGCTGCCACACAGGAGAGAGGACTGTGAGCCATGCTGATCAGGATCAGGTCCACAGCTAAAAAGGTCCATTTTCTGTTTGGATGTGTGACATTTTCAAAGTCAAAATCAGATTTTCTTCCTCCCGAAGTGTTCTAATACAGCGTTTTCAGAAGTACAGGCAAAGACTTATAAGGAATTGTAGTCTATTAAAAGATAATAGTAAGCATTCATCTGCTGTATGTTTGTACTGCTTTGGGTCACGATATTGGCATTGCCGGATGGACGATTATCTGGTATATTTACCTGAGTGGAAAGTGGTAACACTTGGGTCATAGCAAGACATCTCAACAAATGCTGACCGGTTTGAAATGAAATATTTTCATGATCCAGTTGATACCGATGTGACTTTGTTCACTGATTATCAGCATTTACCGTATTATTTGTTGGATGTTCTGACAAACGATGAATATCAGATTCGATAATCAGCGAGGCCAATTGACCCCTAGTTCTGCTGCTCATCTCTATCTCCACATCAGGATATGCTGAAAGCAAGGTCCCAATTTTTCAGAAATGTTCTCTGGACATGATGACAAGGGGATGAATTCCAATGCTACATATTGTGTCAAAATGTCCATGTAAATTTACTGAGCACATTCATGCTCCTTTGAGGATTAAACCTTTCCATTTTGGACATACCATGAGCAGTTGAGCCATCCTTAGATCCAGCCGTTAACATTCTAAAAAAAGGATGGTAAAAATCAATGACTGAGATTCGATGACATTTGCTTCGCACTTTCATGCTCCAAAGTAGATAAGTGCTTTTGATTTTAATAGCCCGATGACATTTCCCCGTGCCGTCTCAGCACAAACATGTACAAGTTTAGCTCCTAGTAAGCCTCTAAGGACAGCAAAATCATATATAAAGTGTGGATTTCCTGGCTCGAAAATCCAAACAATGAGCAGAAACACTTTCAGATCGGACAACTGAGCAAAAAAATATTGAAGACAGTGATAGAAACAGAGAGACAGAAACAGATAAAGACACAGGGAGAAACAGAAAGCTGAATAAATGAAACTACAATAAAATGTGTGTGTGTGTGTGTGTGTGTGTGTGCATGTGTGTGTGTGTGTGTGTGTGTATATAGGTTGAACTATTCAACCTACACACTGAGTGAATCTGAATGGTTCAGGGAAATCTTTAACACCAAGGGAGCTGGAATGAAGATCAAAAATATTCTACTTTTCCTCCCCCCACTACATTCACCATCCATTCCCCAGTCTCTCACTAACAGAGCCTTATATTGGCCAGAGTCCTCTGTCTATAGGTCCAAGCCGACCCCATAACGTCACATAACATGGCTGCCCATCGCTCCTCACTG
>OMNN01073521.1:0-18883 GCA_900302755.1 Chromis chromis | reverse complement strand
GGAGTCCAGGTATACAGGAGCAGATTTAGTTGCTGATTTGTAAGCGAGAATCAGGGTTTTGAATTTGATGCGAGCAGCGACAGGGAGCCAGTGGAGAGATTTTAACAGTGGAGTCACGTGGGCTCTTTTGGGCTGGTTGAACATTGATCATATTGGTACTATGTGGTGTTCTGCTGGAAAACCTTGGATTTTAACATCCGCCACATGGCAAAGACATCAAGCAATCAGGAACATCTTGAGGAACATGACAATGGCCCAAGATGTTAATTTGACCTCCAGACTTCCTAGACCCCATTCTGATCAAGCATCAACAGGATGCAGTGGAACAAGTTTGATTGACAGAGGCCCCACTGCACAAGCCAGAGTACCCAAAGGATCCACTGCCAACGTCCTGGTGCAAGACCCCATAGGACACCCTGAGAGGTCCTCTTGTCCATGCCCAATGGTTCAGAGCATTTTGGACCACATAAGGGGGACTAACACAATATAAGGCAGGTGCTCATAATGTTATGCCTGATCGGTGTATATATAAATCACATCAACTCAACATCTAAACTCAGTTGCCAAACCTTTATGCTTTAAAGTCGTCGTCCGATCATCTGAAAGTGCCTGAGGTCTGTCATGTTTACAAAACAATTTGCTAGGGGGGTCCATTAACTCAATGCAAAATGTTTCTAAGTTTAAACCTTAAGTTGTGGTTTTTACCATATCATGTAAAAACTCGAGGAGCCTCTGAAACGCCATATCTGATGCTTGTCGTGTAACAGACACATCTCACATTACTGTGAGCACTAACCCGTAACTCTGAACACATCAGCATTTTGTTTCCCTGAAAACAAACATATAAAAAATTGATTACTAACAGATGATTAACATATAAATAATTGTTAACAACTGATTTTACTTCCACAGATCCCTGTTGTATATGAACCGCAATATCTCTGTATGTGAGGGCAACTGTTATGTGTGAACATGGCTGCCTAGAGGGGTAACACGGCCATAATTACCTCCGCCAAGCGTGAAGCGGAGGTTATGTTTTTGCCGTCTGTCTGTCTGTCTGTGATATTCGTCATTCGGACCAGCCCTAATGGGTGAACATGAGCTGCTTGGCGGAGGTCTGCATTCTCCGAGTGCTTTTCTAGTTTGTTACTTTTTCTTCGCTCCATCATTCCTACTCTGTCTGCTGGGAAAAGTGAATTATACTTGATTTGCTGTAACTAAATCACTGCCACCTTTTGGAGCACTTCACAGACCAGATGGAGTGCTTTTATTTTCCTCTAGAGATATTTTCTTATTTTTATAAGGCTGTGGTTCTGATCTGTTGCCTTCTTTCTTGTCCACTCCTGAGGCAGAAATGATCATCTCCCCTCTGTCACATGTGGTCATCTTAAACTCTCTGATTTTAACCCTCTGTGTCTTTTCCTCCAGCAGGCAATGCGTTGGCCGGTAAACTGGACTCCCTCTTAAGGATTCAGCTGTAAGTCTGCTGTTGCTCCCTCTAGATGCTTTTTGGTTGGTTGTATTACAGCCCAAATGTAAAGGGAAGGACTGCACTGTGTTTTGTGTCACTGTGACTAATACATATTTTTTTGAAAGCAGAGTACCTGTAAGTTCAGGTTCTTTGTAGAGTTTTAGCCACTGTAACTGAAACACTTAGAAATGTGTTGAATGCCTAAATGTTCCTGTTAATGTGCGGTCTGCACAGTATGACGGTTTACACACAATAGCGGTCATCTTCAGTGCTTCTTGGTAGTGTGCTGCTATTCAAGACTCATTTGCACCACCAGCTGTTCATAGGTGGAGCTGCATTAAAATGAAGGATGCATGATGCTGTCATGCTTCCATTTGTATCACTGCGATGAGTTTCACTCCACGTTTTTCCACAACACCAGTCGTGTTCAAAAACAAAAAGGGCAAGCGCCGATCCCTCTTTTCTTTTCTCCACTGACAGCTATTACTAAGTCCAGTCTTATGATATTGAGAGGTACGGAGCGCTGATCCCACAGTATTTTCTTTTTCAATTTAACGCCTGTATTCCTCTCTGTGTGGAAGTGACAGACATCATCTATCTTCTGTCACTTCTGTGGAGCAAAGGTGCTTCTGTTTTTAGACTATAAAATGTAATTGTGTTGTACTATAAGACAATTCTACAATTCCATTTAGCAGAAGCTTTTATCCAAAGCGATGTACATCTGAGAGTAGATACAACACAAGCAGTTATCTAGGTAGGCAGGGCAGCATTAAGGACCTTGCCTAAGGGTCCTCACTGGATACCTGCACGCTGACCGGGATTTGAACCACCTGATCTCCCATGCCAAGGTCTGGGGTGTTGGTCACTGAGCTATCCAGACTGTTATTAAAAAGAGGAATGTGTTTAAAGTCAGCCTATACCTGCTGAGTAAGGACAGACATGATCCAATCATAGTAAGTCAAGTGGAAGAGATTAGATTCAAACTGCATTCCTCGAGGGCCACAATCCAGCATGTTTTAGAATCTAAAACATGCTGGATTGTGGCCCTCGAGGAATGCAGTTTGAGACCCCTGGATGAGAACAAGAAACAACTAGAAAATACTTCAATCGGTTTTTAATCTTAATTGTGCTTGATTTTTATTTCATCAGCTGAATACATGATTGCCTTGTCTTTTCAGCACTGACTGGATGTCTCTTAATACTATTTTTTTCTCCTCTTAGGGCTCATCCTTTGCAGCATCACTAGCACCATTTGCTCCTCAAATGGCAAAACTGTAAGTGTAACTAATCTTCTAACTTTGGGTCTTATAAGAAATGGTTCTAGCAGCTGACACACATTAAAACATGTCCTGAACTTCTTGTTGTTTGCTGGTTGCAGGGGGTCCTGATTCCACGTTCTGAAACCGACTGCACACATCACGTATTGTAAGGACGATGCACAGACTTTCAAACACATCCTTTTTAGTATTCAGGGTTATTTTATGTTGCTTCGTTCCTGAAAGGCTTCATCTGTTGATTCCAACAACTGTGGGATTTTGGTATTTTTGTTGAATGCTGCTGGTTTTGTTTGGAAATACTTTAAGAGGGAAATTATAAATAAACTGAAAATGTCATTTCCCAAATTCTAAAAAAAATAAAACAACTTCTTGCTGAATTATTCCTCAGACTGCAGAACCCAAATTTAAAATCTAACTTTATTGTCAGAGTAATTATGTGCACAGTACAATCGGCTCATGTTAACATTAATAAAATAACAAACACAAAAGTACAGTGTCAAACAGAAGGAGGTTGCTGCTCTGCCATTTGTCTGACTGCAGTTAATGGTTTAAAAGTTATTAAACCGCTGTTGGTGACAAATCACTGGATGTAACTTCAGCTCTATGATCACATAGGTAATAGAACAATGGATGGCCTGTTATTTTATACTTTATGTTGTTGGTGATGGTGAGAAGAAGACTGCTAGTTGACATCGAGAGGGAAGAAACACTTTTTTCACATTTTGAAAAACTGTTCCTTTTTGGTGGTTGTCAATACTAGTGCATGTACTGACAGTTATTTTTGGATTACTGTAAAACTGCTGCCGAGTAATGTATCGTACCTTATCTTGTAAGTGAGATATGTTTTGCATTATTAAGAAATCCAGGCCTTGTAAATACAAGATGGGAATTTATATTTTCAGGATAAGGTCTCCAGAGGCAGTGTGCTTCTGTACTAGTCTATACTTTGTTGACATCCAACCCACTGCAAGACTGTAAATCAAATGTGAAACTTTTACCAGTAACATATCTATCAACATGTAAGATTAACTTCCGCCTTATTGTATGCACCTTATTATTTTGTGCTTCTAAATTAACTGTCTGGTTGTTGTTTTTTCTCCATACTACTTGTGACATAACACTGTAAATGTAATCAGTTGTTACCTTTGAAATGCATTGGACCTGGCAGTCCTGAGTGGACCTTTTGGTTATTGTATATTCAGTTTGAGCTTCACATCTGCCTTTCTTAAATGGCAGCTGAGCTATGTGACCACTAGATGACAGAGCAATAAAGTAAAGGGTTTACAGTGCATATTGTTGCAGAGTATTAAAACATCTTCAAACCATAATACAATGCTGGTTAAATCAGATCTATAAAGGTTGTTTTTTTGCTTGCTTAAATTGCACAAGATTCATATGAGGTTGAATTATCTTAAATTACAAACGGTTCACATTTGATTGAGTGGTAAATCTTAAAAACAGAATAATAAGGCTGCCAGCATAGAGAAGTGTTCGGTGCCAGTTAGGCACTAGTGCACTAATGTCCAGTAATCAGAAGTATATGACTCAGATCATCAGCATTTAAGACTTATTTAAAAATATCAAGTTCTTTAGTTCACAGCAGCAGGCGATAAAACGTGAATCACTGAACGTCAGAGAGACGTCAGTGCAGCAATCAGAATAATCTATCTTCTGTTCATCCAGTGTCTTCTTTTGATTCTTACGCTGCATATGTATTTCTGTGGACATTCGCTGAGCTGTAAGAGAACCTTAAAACCGGCGGTCCACATCCTGCGTGGCGCTGCTTGATGAGGTCGGACAGAAAGTGCATCACTCTCCAGTCACTTTCGCTGCTGCAGAATCCTCGTGTGCACAGAGACTCCTCTTCCTCTGCGCCATCAGCCCCTCCGGTGGCATTTGGACGTTTGAAAGCGGGTTTAAAAGTATACAGCAGCACCTGATTGGCCAGCGCGGTCAGGCAGCTCTCCAGGTGCAGCAGGTAGGTGATGCCTCGGCTGATATCGGAGTGAGGATTGGCCAGTCTGCTGATGAGAGAGCCGGAGTAGGACGGACAGCGCAGCGTCTTCTGATCCATGTCCAGCAGAGCTAAATAACGGCTGTAGCGAGTCAGAGAATGAAGGATGATGGATGAAGAAGTGGAGGATGATCTGGAGAAAAAAGAACAACAACATGGATGAGACTTGATTTAATTTGTGGACTGAAAATAAAAAGACCAAATTAAAGTTGTTTGAAGGCCTGTGGAATTAAAAAAACAACAAATTAAGACGTCATTTTTAGGTTTTGTCTCTGTATTGAAAGCAAAATGTAAAGCTGCAGTAATTGTTTGTTCGTTCACTAAGGGTTTGCTGAAAAGAGCCTTTTGACGAACCAGTTACATTAATATCAGGAAACCAATAACTTGACTCCTGTGAAAAATAAATTTGCCTTTTATCATGACAGATGCTCCACAACTTCTGCTGTATATGAGCTTTATTTCAGGCAGCAACCACATACATTTTACATTTTCAAAGCAGCTTTACAGCAAGGATAAAAAATCCTGCCAAACACTACAAGTCTCAAACTGCATTCCTCAAGGGCCACAATCCAGCATGTTATAGATGTTTCCCTCTTCCAACACACCTGATTCAAATGATCAGAATCATTATCAGGCTTCTGCAGACCTTGATGATGAGCTGATCATTTGAATCAGGTGTGTTGGAAGAGGGAAACATCTAAAACATGCTGGATTGTGGCCCTCGAGGAATGCAGTTTGAGACCCCTGATCTAAAACATGCAGGATAGTGGCCCTCGAGGACCAGGGTTGGCTACCCCTGGTTTAGATGCTTGTGGAAATGTACAGTGGTTCAGATATGTAGACAGAATATAGTTCTGTGTATTTTATATGGAACAGAACAATCTCATATCTCGATCATTAAACAGGAGAACTTAACTGATGCTACTGTACTGTTTTGTCAGGTCGGGTATGTTCAAGGCTGTTTTTCTTCAAGGACAGGTTCAGATTTTTTGCATGTCACTACATAAGCCTTTAAAAGTTTCTCTTCACTCCATAAGAGATGAGGGACAAAATCCACAGTGATTGTTCTGTGCAAACACATACTGCAAAGTTTATTTGTAGCTAATGTGAGGGTTCAGTTTTCAGTTTTCATAGATTAACAGATTTCCTTATCCCACAGACAGTGTTTCTGATTTGAGTTTCGGAAGGAGAGCCACACAAACGAGAAATTTTGTAGTAATTTTAGAAGATCTCAATTTGATTTAACAATCTTTAATTAACTTGTTCAGTTTCCACATCCCAAAGTGTGCAAAAGATGGACCGTCAATGTCTGGGTTAAAAGAGCAAAATAAAACAGCAGATTAAAGTAACATAATATATAAATGCACAAGCAATACTGAAAGTGCATAAGTGCATGCAATTGTTCACTTCACACTTCACACTTTAGTACCACTGCTTTCCACAGACGCAGGACTCGGAGGCATTTTCCCCTCAGCCACCTGATCAGCATGAGAAGTTGTTGAGCCATCTCAGCCACTGCCAGCCTCTCGCCTCTCGAAAGCTGAGCTGAAGATGAGTAGAAATTAAATGAGGCTGTTCTCTGCTCCAGCCTCTAGACAGAGACAAATGAAAGGAACAGTGAAACAAAAACATCAACAGTCTCTCCTCTCTGCCCTCAGACACTGACAAGCATTGGAAGAATGGGTAATTTAGCTCAGAGAAAGAAACAAATGAAAGGGAGAGACTCAAAGAAGGAGATCTGGACAGGGAAAGCGGGAGTGCTTGCATCCCTTTGACTGTGTGCATGCCTAAACAACAAGTATGAGCATGTTTTTTTTAGTTATAAAGTGTTGTGTGTTTATCTTGTTTGCAGGTCCTGCAGGGTCTGGACTACCTCCACACAAAGTGTAAAATTATCCACACGGACATCAAGCCGGAAAACATCCTGATGTGTGTGGATGACGTCTTTGTCAGGCGTATGGCGATGGAGGCGACCGAATGGCAGAAAGCTGGAGCCCCACCACCGTCTGGATCGGCAGGTAGGGACACACAAACATTCTCACTGTGTCATTTTAAAAGAGATCGCTTTGGGAAATTCCCTGCTCAGAGTTAGATGCAGACATTGATTCACACTTATATCTGTATGTGCTGTACATATATATGAAGCTTTTGGCTTAATATAAAGACTGGGAACAGGGGTAAACAGCTAGTCTAGCTCACAACACCGCAGGCTGCACAGAAACAGTACAGCTCTTACCTTTTTGTGAAATCCTTACTTGTTGTTACACTAAAGTTTTATGTTCAAATTAAACAAATGAGGCATGATATGTTACTTATTGAGCTTTAGAGATGCAACCTGTTGTATTTCCCGTTTTTTTCTAGTCCTTACTAATGGTTCCTAATTCTCCACTTGTCATCAGAGGTGGCCGGGCCTTTGCTCTCTGGGCCTCTTGGCTGTAGAACTCCCAACCTGAGGATCTCAGGCATCTTTTAAATCTGTTATTGCAACTCTATTTTTCATCATTTGGCTTTTTCTTAGCAGATAGTAATTTTTGTATTCATTTAAATAGTTTTATCGTGTTTACATCTTCAGTCCTGATTCTTTTTACTTTTGCTTTCTGCTTGTATTGTAACACACTTTGTGACTTTCAGAGATGAAACAGTGGTGCCAATCGTCAAACTCTTAGGAAGAAAGCCAGTAGGAGTATTTCTCAAACTTAAAATCTTTAAAATGCACTTTTTTCCCTGAACTGTGTTACAGAATTTAATAAAGAAACCCCAAGAAACCTGAACTTTGTGGAGGAGAACCTAACAGCAGCCTAGTTCTACATTAATAAAGTGAAGTCTGTTAGATTAGTGTATTCATGTGAGCCATGTAGCTTTTTAATCTTAATTTAGATTTCAGCTAAAAGGTGACACCTGCAATATGCGTATCAGGAAAACAGCCTATATTTCTGATTTGAAATTGTCATTTGCAACAAATGCAATAAATTCTACGCCATAATAAAAGTAATATACCCTCTTTTTTTTCCCCCCTCCAAAAGACCGTGTTTAATATTGAAGTACTCATCACAAGAAGGATTCTCAGAAGCCTTTTGTGTCTCCTCAGCTGCTTCCCGTTTGGTGCTTCACAGACATTTCTTGCTTTTTTTTTCCATCTCTCATCACCAAGAAAAAAAAAATCAAGTTCTTGAAACATGCTCTTGACGAACTCAACATGAACCCTGTCCCATTGGTGAACCCCCCACCCCCAATGAGCTGTCAATTTCTTGCATCAGCCAATGGAGTCTTTTTGAGCCTTAGGGTAACCAATTATACTGCTTACATTTCTACACATGTCAAGTGGGGCACAAAACCATCAGCTGTCAAAACATGAGGGCCTGGTGGTGACAGAATCTGTCTGGGGTTGAAGACACTAAATAAATAAATGTGTTATTGACATTATAATGAGTGGAGACATGTGCTACATAGGCACATCTTCTATTTCTGCTTCATTTGAAAAGACATATTTGTGATGTATTTCAGAGACGACTGAAGCTACGGAGGACACAAATGGCAACATACCATACAGACTGTTAAAGCAGGTTCATTTAGACATATTTTTGGGGTACAGAAAATGCAGTGTGATATTGTTGTACTTGCTCAGCTGCTATGGTGGATATCTTTGAGCAGATGAAACAAAAATCAGCGTGATTCCCAAAATAATATGAAAGATTTAACCTATTTATTTTGTAACATGTTTGGAAATGGGCAAGACTTAAACCTGAAACTGCTTATATATACATGAAGTATCACTGAACTGTAACTCTTTCAAGGTTTATTGACTGAGGAGATGAAGGCTTGAGAA
This sequence comes from Chromis chromis, assembly GCA_900302755.1. Taxonomy (NCBI): domain Eukaryota; kingdom Metazoa; phylum Chordata; class Actinopteri; family Pomacentridae; genus Chromis; species Chromis chromis. The sequence continues at coordinate 10,295 of OMNN01073521.1, read as the reverse complement.
GGACAAACCATTATTGACATAGATCTGGAATGAGCGAGTTAGGTCTTTGGAGCGTAAAAGTCATTTTTCGTAATTGGTTTGCAATTTTTTCACTTCAGATTCTTCATCAGGTTTTTAAAGGGAGCGCGTACAAGAAAAGTTAGTGATCTAAAACGCACTGTCAACTGTTGGCTCGGCTGTGTGACGGATTGATGTCGGTGAAACTTTGAAGCGTCTGATTGTTGTTGTTTTTCTTTCTGTCAGTTAGCACAGCCCCCCAGCTCAAACCGGTGAGTACAACAGATGTGAGTATGAAATGAGAGGAATGCACACACACACAAACATACGCAACACACAAACAACAAGCATCTTTACATTTCTTGGCAGTGTTTTCACCTGCTAATATTAGTCTTCCTATCAAAGCATTCTATATTAGCAGGAATATATGCTTAGTTCGTTCAAAGAATCTTAACCAAATAGGATTACAGTAATTTTTAGATTTCTGAGCTTAACTTAAAGATGAAGTAGTGTACTGTCCTGAGAAAGTTATGTACCTACTAAATATACAAAGCAAGTAGAAATATCCCTGTTTTTAGCTTCATAACTGCGTTTTTTCATATAATTCCATTTAATGTGGTTAATTTTAGCTTAAAGTGCTTCAAAACTTAGTTCATAATCTCAGTTATTTTTTTTCAAGTTAAATATTTATGACAAAATAGGCATCAGTTACAGTTCAAGTTCAGAAAAAGACATCAGCAGTTATTAATTATTTAGAGTTTATCACTCCAAACTCAGCTGTGTCATCAGGACAGTGTGTGGCAGGTTAAATGACTAAAAGTGTTTGGTAGAAAACCCAATCGCCTTGTATAAAAAGCTCACTGAGAACACTAATTTTCAGGATTAGGAGAATTTTCTCAACCCATTTACTAATAGAAATGAAATTCACCACACACCGGTGATATGACTTATTTGAAATGTACTGATAATATATATACAGAGGAAATGTTAGTTGCTGTTACTTATAAATCATAACCCACCATTCAAATATGTCAAAGCCTTTTATTCCTTGAATACCTCCAATTCATTTGTGTTTTTGGCTTCCCTGTGACTCTCCCTCTCCTTCTCCTGTCCTTTTTTTAAAAACCCAGGTGGGAAAGATCTCCAAAAACAAGAAGAAGAAGCTGAAGAAGAAACAAAAGCGGCAAGCCGAGCTGCTGGAAAGGCGGATGTTGGAGATCGAAGCCCTGGAGAGAGAGGCGGAGAAAAGGGAAGAGAGAGCCAAAGAAGGGGGAGAGAAAGGGGCACTTGAACACAACCTGCCTTCATCGCTGCAGAAGTCGTCACCGCAGCTGGGTCCCAGCATGGCCCTGGGAGAGAGCGACGACGATGATGATGATGAGGAGGATGGCGAAGATGACGAGGAGGAGGGAGGAGAGAGGGAGAGGCCCATCCGGTTGACTAATCATACATGTGAGTCGTGATCCTGAGAGTTTTACCCAAAGGTGCTGTTTTTTTGTGAAGATAAATAGTTTTATTACAGTCTGACATGTTTTGGCCTTGGACCTTCCTCCACAGTTCAAATGAATAAGGATTTTTTTTTTTTTAATTGCCAAAATATCCAGTATTACACAAGAAAAAAACTTCACTGTATAAACTAATCTATTAACATAAGACAATTTCTTTTCTTGTCCCTTTGATCATTTGATGACCGCACAGATTTATATTTGCACCTTGTAACCACTTACATAGTACTTAAAATGTCATTTTTTATGGCTGTGCCACTAAATATCTTGCCTTCTAACAGGCCTGGGTGTTCTTATGTACATTTTTCAGAATTAAACCTGGCATATTTGGTATATTTAGTTTTTTAAAAGGCAATTTTCCAATGATGTTACACTAATTATATGTTCTTATTTGACTAGTGTACGTGTACATGTTTTATTATCATTATGTTATATATGGTCTTTGGTCTAAATCCTGCTTCAGAAGATTTCCTAGAAATCAGTCCAGTACAAACAAACACATTTCAGTAGGCCACCTTATAAGCTTGTGGCTTATTGACACTTCCTGTCACATCTATTTTACTTTTGCTATGTGGTTTTATGTGGTCATAGTGGCTGTTTATAGGCTGTGTAAATAAGTGTCATATTTGCAATGAATTTGTTCCATTGCGTCCTCACAGCGTGTTTTCAGACTCCTAACTCATCACCAGCATTTCTGATTTGTTCAACAGAACTGAAATGAACTTAATTCCCATTCCATCTCATTTTAAATGAGACAAATTGACGATTTACTCTGATTATCTGGTTAGCCTGGAGAATGTTTAAAAATAAAATATTGTTTATTGAAGGCTTAAAATCGAAAAGCCCAGTTTGGCTGAATGGGATCTCCATAATACAAAGCAGAATACACGTTGTCAGTGTATTCCACTTTGCATTCATTGACAGTCACTAGTTCATTTAACCTACTTCATGCAATATTGTTTATTATTCATTTAAAGATTTTTATTTTTGGCCTTTTATGCCTTTATTGGATAGGACAGTGGATAGAGTCAGAAACAGGAGAGAGTGGGGAAGGACATGCGGCCCGTGTTTATTATTCATTTAAACAGTGTGGTGTACAATCTTTTTTAAATCCTTACAGTTTAATTTAGGATAAAGGAAACATTTGCTGCAGTCTAATGGTATGTTTTCAGTGAAGCAGTGGAATGTACTGTGAGCGATAAGTGAGAAATATATATTTAGTTCACCCTATTCCATAATCAGGTTGTCAACAGCTAGAACAGTTTATTTTTTAAAACAGAGCAGTGGCTTCGACAGAGCTGCATCATGAGTGAACATGTGAGTATGTGTGTGCAGGTTTGTGCAGTCTGTCTGTGAATGAATAGGATGTGGATTGGCTCCAACCACTCGTCCCACGCTAGTCCCGCTGTGTATGGGAGGCTAGGCTGATTCACAAAAAAAATAAAAAAAGGAAAAAAAACTGTCTTTCTCTGTCTCCCTCCTCCACCCTCTGTCTCTGCACCTTTTGTCTCTTTCATTCTCGTACTCTCGCTTTTGCCTCCTTCTCTCTGATCTTTTTTCTCTTTTCACACTCTTTTTCTCTCTGCCTACACTGTCTTTGATTGCACTTACTGTATATCACCTCCCCACCCACTACCCGTCTTTACAGTTTTTTTATTTCTTCTCTCTGTGTCAGGTGCAGCGCCTCCCCAGGACCAGAATGAGACACTCCACATCACTGATGATGACCCTGATGAGGAGGTGGAAGAAGAGGAGGAACCTACACCCATTGCTGAGAAAGATGCCCCCATTCCCCCCATCTCAGAGGAAGGTAATGGAGATCCAACACAAACAGAGGTAGAGCAAGAGGAGCGGGATGAGCAGGAAGAGGAGGAAGAGGGATTGAAAGGGACAGAGAATGAGGAGGAGGAGACGGAGGAGAAGGTAGAGGAGGAGGCGGAGGAGGCAGAGGAGGAGGAGGGGAAGAGGAGGAGGAGGAGGAAGAAGAAGAAGAAGAAGAGGATAAAGAGACTGAGACAGAGGAGAATGAGACAGAGGAGCCAAAGAGTGAGAGCAAAACAGAGGAGGAGGCAGTGGTGGAAGAAGAGGACTTAAAGGAGCAGGAGGGGGAGGAGGATGAGGAAGAAGGGGAGGAGGAAGAGGAGGAAGATGATGAGGATGATGACACAACCACTGAAGTCCTCACGGAAAACCCCTCCCCCATCAAACCCCACAACAATAAAACCAATTCAGCCAAAACCAATGGCCATGTTTTGTTGGGATCTGAGGGACTGAAACCGAACCCTGGCACGACTCTGCCTCCTTCACCCACCCCCGAGCCTCTCCTCTGCCCCCTGGTGGAGTCCGAGCTCAGCTACACAGACAGGGACAACTCTCTCAGCTCGGGCTATGAGATGTATAACGGCGACCTGGGCGAGCCAGGACTGACCAACGGCTCCAGTGAGCGCCATCTGGGCACAATGCCCATTTTCCCTGACTTGCCCTTGGATCCGGAGCCAGGAAACCCCATTTCTGTTGGGACGGCAGACATCGGTGCAGGACCTTCACCCAACAGCCCCGCTGCAGACCGCAGTCGCACTGTCTCATCCTCTAGCACAGGTGACACACCCAAAGGTGAGATATGGTTGTCCAGTATTTACGGATTTACACACACAAAATGATGAAATTCAGGAATAATGACAGAATTCCAAACTCAGAGGATCCATAATTGTGTGGAAGTGTTCAAAAGGTAGAGGATGATACCTGACAAAATTGTAAGAATATGATGTAGGAACCACCCGACGCAGGTCGAGAGTAACCATGGCCATTTTTCAACAAAATGTCATATAAGCAATCAAATTAAAAATATCTGTAACTATATCTGTTTTAAGCATCATAAAACACTGATGAACCAAACATTATGACTACACCTAGTACGTAATATGCTGTCGGTCCTAAAGTGACACCAAAACAGCTCTGACCTGCTTAGACGTGAACTCCACCTCTGAAGACCTCTAAAGGTGTCCTAAGGTGTCAGGCGCTAACACCGTAACAGCAGATCCTTTCAGTCCCTGTAGGCTGCGACTTGAAGGCAACGCAAATTGGAATTGCTGATCCAGTACATCATACAGTGAGCTTAAGATCTGCGGCACCTAGACGGCAGTGCAACACCTTGAAGTCTTTGTCATACTCTTCAAACCATTCCCAAACTATTTGCGCCACTGGGTACTAGCCATGAAGGGTTGTTCTTGGGCTGCAGCAATGTTTAGATAGGTGGCACATACCCAGGGTTTCCCAGCATGCTCAGAGTATCACACTTTCTCCACTGGCTTGTCTTCTTTTGCACATTGCATCCTGGCATCATCTCTTCGCCAGGTAAACGGCACACTGTATGACGTAACAAAGACCCCCAGTAACCATCATTAAAGCGTCGTGTTGTTTCAGTGGGACAGCCTTTGTTGCAGGTTCATTGTTTGTCCCTGCTCAAACCACTGATGATAGGTACCAACCATTACTAGCCAGGAGCACTCCACAAGCCTTACCATTTCAGTGATGCTCTTGTTACGTCATCTGGCCATAACTGGCCCTTGTCAACATCTGCCCCTCATCCGACATGTTGACTAATACAATCAAGTGTTCACTTATTGTCTAATTTATCCCACACTTTGACACGTGCTGTTGTTACAAGATAATAAGTATTTACCTCATCTGTGAGTAGTTATAATGTTTTGGACCATTAATGTACACAGATCAGCCACAACATTAAAACCACTGACAGGTGAAGTGAATAACATTGATTATGTCATCATAACAGCACTAGTCAAGGGGTGGGATATTTAAGGTGGCAATTAAACAGTCAGTTCTTAAAGTGATTGTGTTGGAAGCAGGAAAAATGGCCAAGCGTAAGGATCTGAGTGACTCTGACAAGACCAAATCATAATGGCTAGACGATCAGAGCAGATAATTTGTGGTGTTTCTGGTATGCAGTGGTTAGTTGCTACCAAAAGTTGTTCAATGGAGCACAAATGGTCAAGTGGAGATAGGGTTACGGATGTCTTAGGCGCACTGATGTGCATGGGGAGTGAAGGATGGACAGTGTGGTCTGAATCTAAAGAAGAGCTACTGTAGTGCAAATTGCAGAAAACACTTAATCCTGGCTATGATAGAGAGGTTTCAGAACACACAGTGCATCGCAGCTTGTTGTGTATCAAGCTGCAAAGTCACCAGTCAGTGCCCATGCTGACCCAGGTCCACTGCTGAAAGTGCTGACAATAGCCATGTAAGCATCAGAACTCAAACATGGAGCAATGGAAGAAGGTGGCCTGGTCAGATGAATCATATTTTCCTTTACATCATGTGGATCACTGGATGCATATGCGCCGCTTACATGGGGAAGAGATAGCAGCAGGGTGCACTGCAGGAAGAAGGCAAGCTGGCGGAGACAGTAAGATGCTCTGGCCAATGTTCTGCTGGGAAATCCTGGCTCCCAGCATTCATGTGGATGTTGCTTTGACATGTAGTACCTGCCTAAACATTGTTACAGACTACGTACACACCTCCATGGAAACAATATACCCTGATACCATTCGCCTCTTTCAGAAGAATAATGCACCCTTCGAAAATGTTAAGGACTGGTTTGAGGAACATGACAAAGAGTTCAAGGTGATTACTTGGCCTCTGAATTCCCAAGATTTCAGTCAAATTAAGTATCTGTGGGATGAACTGAAAAAACTAGTCCGATCCATGGAGGCCCTACCTCCCAACTTCCAGGACTTAAAGGATCTGCTGTTAACGTCTTTGTGCCTGATACCACAGGATGTCTTCAGAGGTGTGGTAGAGTCCAGGCCTCAACAGGTCAGAGCTGTTTTGGAGGCAGGGGCAACTACACAATATTAGGCAGGTGGTTTTAATGTTGTGGCTCACCGGTGTATAGTTCTTGTTCCTGAGACTCACAATTTCTGTCATTGGTGTTGCTAAGTAACAACTCGCTGAATAGGAAGGGGTTCACAAGGAGGAGCTCTGAGTTTTAAACTCAATGTCAAGTTTTTGAGACAGGAGAAAAAGAATTTACTGGTTGCTGTCAATGCCAACAATAGCAAATAATATGGCATATATACGGCTACATGGTATAATCAAAAGCGTGGTTCTCTTAGAGATAACGTTATGTAGCCTTGAACAGGCAGCTTCTCTCCTCTTCTTTGTCAGAAGCACAAACAGTTGTTGCTAATTAGCCGTCTCTCGTTTTTTTTATATGTTTGTTGCAGTTTAGATTTATTTCCTCTCTGGACCTCTGTCCTTACTCCTTACCCCTGCAGCTGCTTGCTCTGATACATGCTGCAGCTTCACTATAGCTAACAGTATTTAGGACTTCATTTGAAGTTCCTTCTCCATCATTGATTAAACCTCTAACAACTCATCTCTGTGTGTTACAAGTTGCAAATTCAGTGCGCCCCGATAGCCTAATGGTTATGTCGCGTGACCCACATGCAGACATGTCCCAGGTTCAAGTCCAACCTCGGGCATTTACTACATGTCCTTCCCCACTCTCTCCTGTTTCCAACTCTATCCTCTGTCCTATTGAGTAAATGCAAAAAGTCAAAAAGAAATAAATCTTTAAGTTGCAAATTCAGACATTTTTCCTATGAAAAAAACCTTCCTGCCTTAAAATGTCTTTACCGTTGTGTCCTCTAGAATGTGTGGATCTATGTAGTTTCCCCTCTTTTACCATCCCAGCTCCGCTACTTGATGTAGCTCGAGCAGACCATCTCATTCTCGACTTTCCTCAAACATTGTAAAACTGTTGTATACTACACAATGGCAAGTAAGTTGTAACACTGGAGTAATTTAGCCATACATGTTGGAACCAGAAACAAAGTCTGAAGAATAATGATGCAGAAGTTTGTTACGGATGAAACCCCGAAAATCTGAATCTGTGTTTATACACTGCAGCATGCCATGGCGTGCTTATTTCGTTTATATGTCTTCTATGTCTATGTCATTTTCCTGCTGACAGTTGATTCCAGATTCCCACAAATGTCAAATAAATTTCAGTTTAAGTTTGTATGATTCCTACTGAAAAGTGTTTTCTGCTTGTTTTTAGTCATTGTCATGGTTAAATAACACTTGTTATCACTCATTATTACAATTTCGTGTCCAAATATCTCCTCTGGGTATTATTTATGACTCAGCATTGCTATTACTCATCCACCTACACCATTCATTTTAGTATCATTAACTTGGACTGCAAGTTCCTAGCTTTGGGGTTACTTCAAGGATCACATTATAAGAATAAGTTTCTCATGTTTGGATTTCTTGTTTTGACCCTTATATTGATACATTAGAGTGTGTAAACTCTTCTTGTCTCTGTTTACTGTGTTTGTTAACATTATATTGTTCTGCTCTGTCCCCTTCCAGTCAGGGCCAGAGCTGCAGACCTCCTGATCAACCCACTAGACCCTCGCAACGCTGAATCTATTCGAGTCAAAATCGCTGATCTCGGAAATGCCTGCTGGGTGGTAAGAAACAATACCTGGGATTTCATATGACTTGATCTGAAACACATATTTTTAAAATACACAACGGTGGAGCCTCTTTACATTTCGTTTAAAAAAAAACTGATGAAATTTAACTGGAACCAGTAGTTCGCAGGGAAGCAGCACTGCGGGTACAACACAGTAGACATATAGACCTTAAAACTCCAGACAAATGTGGTCCTCTTAGTTTGTAAAGGTACATTTTACATGTTTCATAGTTCTGCACTTTAACAATTCAGGTTTTAAACTGGTGTGGGAGTTTTAGTTACAATGTTACAATGTTACAATTTCATTTGGCAGACGCTTTTCTCCAAAGCGACGTACATCTGAGAAAGAACAACACAAGCAAAGATCTAGATAGAAGGCGAAAAAGACCAGGAAGAGCAGAAACTCTGCTTTAGGTCCTGATTGGGCACAATGCTGACAGTTACAGTCTTTGAGGTGCAGGTATTTTAGTAAGGATAAGGAGAGAAAGGAAGATGAGGACGAAGAGCAGAAGAACAAGCATGACATTAAACACTGATTTCCCTTCTGTGCTGGATTTGCACTGTTGCTTTCAGTGGGGTCTCTTTTCTCGCAGCAGAAATGATTAGAGACAGGCACCAGTAGCTTACACTGTACAGGCTGGTTGTTGAGAAGCGCTAATCTTACACCGAAGCCTCACACAATGATTACACACAGGAAGATAAAAGCATAAATTAAAGCCCCACACACATTCATGGTACTCAGGTTATTGACAGAACAACAAGTCAGTTGCAATGGTCAGGTCAGAGTTGCACACACACATTTAAAATTACCAATTACAAGGTTATAACAAGGTTTCATTTTCAAAGGCGTAAGATTAATGGATCTTAATTAGACAAAAGCATTGGTCAGTGTTGTCTCATATTGTGATTAATTAAAATATGCTAATACAGACTCAGAATTTGTTTTCATCTCATGATATCCAGTGTATTTTACAAATTTACAGAAAGCCATTCTCTTCTCTTCCTTGCTCTTTTTTCCTCTCCTCATCAGCATAAGCATTTTACAGAGGATATCCAGACCAGACAGTACCGTTCCATTGAAGTCCTGATAGGAGCCGGTTACAGTACTCCTGCTGACATCTGGAGTACTGCCTGCATGGTGAGGAGAACACATGCTCATATACAGTATATTACATACAAATACAGTACTCTTCCATCTAAATATACACACATATGCTGTGTACATTCACTGTTAGCTTACTCAGTTTGCTCTCTTGTAGGCATTTGAGCTGGCCACAGGAGATTATCTGTTCGAGCCTCACTCTGGAGAGGACTACTCCCGTGATGAGGGTGAGTATTTAAACCTTTTTGACATATTCACAAAATGTTATTTGCAAATATACAGTGTCAGCTTCTACAGTTCTTTGTTCTACATAACTGGATATTATATCTTAAACCTGTAATCTGATGTTGACGTAAAGATATCAAAATTATTATTAGTGAGGGAAAATGCTCAGTGTAAAAGCAAAGTGTCTTCAGTGTCTGAATTTAACTGTTATTTCATGGGTATTACAGTTTTTCTCCATTGTTCTGATGGATTGCGGTTTTAAGACTGCAAATGACAGTATATAAATATTTTAAAAAATCATGGTCCATGTCAGGCAAAATGAATCGGATACAAAATGGATTTGAAACATTCATTAACCTTTTTTTTTCATTACTTCACAGATGGATGATTTTCTCTTAGTTTAATTTTCATTGGTTCATGTTTGGGTTGTTGCTTCAGAATATTTTAACTTTCTATTTATGTGTCTTGTGCTTGTGTTTGGAATGTACCATTAGCATGTTGGGGGTAGTCCACAGGAAGCCATGGACCCAGTAGCACACTTGAATTATGTATAGTATGGAGCACATCTCTGACCATGCATTAAGTTATTTGTTTTCCTGCTTAGGGAGGGTTTAAGGTTGTATGCGAACATTATGCATAAATTAAAGCCATTGGCCAGAGTATTGTTATTGTTGTTGATGTTGTTCAGATTAAACATTAAGTAGGAGCCTTGAAATACCTTTTTTAGTATACCTATGCCCCCCAGCCCCCTGTATCTAACCCAGAGGGACTATATGTGTGTATGTATGTTATGATACAAATCCTTAAAGATAGCTTACAGGTTGATTAATAAGTGAATAAAGGAATAGCTGCATAAATGAATAAAAGTAAGGACAACTCACATTTTTGCAAGGTCAGATGTGCTAATAATATATATATACTAATAGGTCTGTGTCTGGCTGTGGGCTAGTCCCCTGGGTGCTAATGG
>OMNN01073457.1:0-15433 GCA_900302755.1 Chromis chromis | reverse complement strand
CACACACATACATATACACACACACACACACACACACACACATACATATACACACACACACACACACACACACACACACACACACACACACACACACACACACACACACACACACACACACACACACACACACACACACACACACACACACACACACACACACACACACAGACTCACACCTCTCCACACAGATCAATATTCATGACAGCCCGCAGCAAAAGTGTGCAGTTATTGCAAGCTCGTATAACATGTATGAACTCAAACACCCCTTAACTATGTCTTACTCTTTGAGTGTGAAGAAGCCCCTTGACGCATTGCAACTGTGTGACAGTGCTGATGGGATGCACCACTGACTACGAAAACATGTCATCATGAAAACCTGTGAAACCCTGACTTTATCTAAAACACCTCGTCTGACACTTCTTCCCCTTTATCATTACTTTTCTCCAGTCAGTACAGGCGAGGATGGTCACATATTTTCTCAAAAAACTGCCACTTGAGTATTTGGCAAGGTGTGAAAGCAGTATCATGTTACTGGTACTGATGTAAAGACTACACATCCATATGTAAATCTTATGCAGTCCACTCTGGTTTTATGCGGCATAGTATCTTTGCTCAGACCTGTACATTTACAGCCACACACAGGAAAGAAAAAGATCAAACTACAGTCATGAATTAATATAGACCATGACAAAGACACAAACTACAGTGCAAACAAATGAAAACAAGAAACGTACCTTACAATATAACATGTCAGGGGCTGAGATTTCCACATCTCACAAAATAACCCTATTTTAGGTCCTAATAGAGATTTCAATAGTCAAGTATCAGCATTTTTGTTTTTGCTAACTTATGTTACGTCTGCTAACTTAACGTTATTTTAATAATAATAATAATGCATAGGTTTTATATAGCGCTTTTCTAGACACTCAAAGACGCTTTACATTGCATTATTCATTCACTCCATCCTCCATGGTGGTAAGCTACGTATGTAGCCACAGCTGCCCTGGGGCAGACTGATGGAAGTGAGGCTGCCAATCTGCTCCATCAGCCCCTCTGACCACCACCAACCACTCACTCTCACATAGCATTCATCCAGACTCCCTGGTGTTCCCTCACGGTCTCCCATCCAGGTACTGATCAGGCCCTACCTTGCTTAGCTTCTGAGATCTGACGGGATCGGGCATGAACAAGGCGGCATGGCCATTTACACTAACTTGTATGAACTTTGAGCTCTGGTCATTGGTTCTTGGCTTTCTCCTTTGTGGCATCACCAGCAATTCATGCTTTCCACATCGACGTGTCCACAAGGATCCACAAAGGTACATGTGAAATGTTGTCATCTTTTCAAGTCTACAAGTGTCTTCAGTAACCCCACACCTCAGGAATAACCACTGACAGGATGCTTCAGCCCAACCACTGTAACTGTAACCAGCTGCTATATCCTGGAAAAGGTACAAAGTCACAGCCTGTCAGAAACATCCATGGATGCCCTGTGTATTTTTCTGCGTTTGATATGAGGGGTAATGTGACCATCTGAAAGAGGACGAGCACACGGTTTTACTTGTACTACAATAGTGAGACTGCTGAGAAATCTGCTGGGACTTCCCTAAAGATGTGTCCAGTGGAGAAACAAACACTGAATTATTAAAGTTGTGATAAGCAGAACTCTGGAAAGGGAAAAGAAAAAGACATCATTTAAAAGTACAGCCCTCCTTCTGCAGTCCTTGCCTCCTCTCTGTTCTAATCCTCTCCTGCCACTGGAGCACAGACATACATTTATATGCAGCAGCTTTAAACCCGCAGAAACAGTTATAAGGTAAAAGTAAGAACTGACTTTTTGCTTCATACAGGATTCAAAACCTGTTATTCTGAGAGAGATTCCTCCCTCTGACCCAGTGCTCAATCACATCAAACCTTGTGACTGGCTAAAATCTCATGTAGGGGCTAGATTTTCAAAAGCCTGAAAATGTAGACAAAGGAGGTGAGGAAATCTAGTCAACTTGAGACACAACATGCTAAAAGGTTCTTATGGATTTTTTGCCCACTGAAGTCAAAAATGACTGATTACCACAGCAAAGAGAGCTGGATATGCCACTGTCTCTCAGACTTACTGGCAATTCTTCCGGCAAAATGTTGTAATACCAGGACACCTTTGAAAACAGGACTTTCCATTTTGAACTTTTAATCCACCAAGGTTTGATCTTAGTCTTAGATTTTAGTCGTTACCCTCTTGGTGTGCTTGTTGAGTAGCAATCTTCTTCTGTCTAACATTACCATCTTAAACATAGTGCCTGTAAATGTATACACCACCTCGCACCTTACCCAAGCTCCTGGCCTGGTTCCTGGTCCAAAGGTCCTGCCAAATATGTGACTTAAATGTTTATGTCATTGCAGGAAATACACCAAGGACCTTTCAGTGTTGTTGCATCCTGGATCCTTCTCATTTAAAGGTTAAACACATCTTTCTAATTTGAACTTGCAGTAGCTTAGTTTAATCCATGACTCAAGCACACTGGTAACATTTAAATACTCTGAGGGAAGCTTTATCATGGAAATACAGTTAACTTTTCTGTCACTTGGTTTGTCTTTCTTATATAATTCAGAACTGTAGCTATGCAGGTATAGCTGGCCTAAATAAGCTGTTAGAGAGTTTTCTGTTTCCTCTGTGGCTGCATGTGTGGTGCCCCTGGGATATGTTGTAGGCTCTCACACAGAGTGATTTTACACGCCGGAACAGATGGCTATTGGAGGACTTGTGCATGACAACTAGTCACTCTCTCCGCTGTATCTTGTTCCACTCATGCCTCAGTGATCATGGGCGCCTGCAGTAGCTTATGAGCTAATCATCAGAGCAAAACACTGGACAGTGATCTAATTTAGGCTGTTGTTGGGTAACAAAAGCCTGGAGGAAACAAAGGCAGCCAAAGAGAGTGACTGGAAGCTTAATTCATGGATTGCGCACATCTTGGCAAAGATAATAGCAACATCTGTTCACTTCCTCACTATCACTGCGTGTCGCATTCATGTGTCATCAGTGAATACCAAAGAATTGCTATTTGAAATTGTTAAGGATAATATAAAATGTTGTGGCAACCGCATACTTTTTAACGACTGCTATTCGGTGAAAAACAACCAACATCAGAACAAACAACAGACGCATTTCCTCAGTATCGTGAAAATCGACCTAAGAGACTGAATACATTCCTTGAGATTCTGATCAGTTGCTCATGTTTCCCCTTTGTTCAATGTTGGCCAGTACCTTGAAAACGCAGACAAAAGAACCAACAGAGGTTAGTGGAACACAGACAAAATTAATAAGCCGTCAGAGGTCAATGTACAAGCTATGCACTTGCCCCCTAAGCACAAGGAGGCATTCGTCTCATCCCCTCCTTCTGTGTGATCTCTTAATGACAATGGAACAGGCCTGCAAGAATTCAAGCAATTTTCTAAATTGATTTTCTCCTCGGACGATTTACTTTGCCGTTAGAGCGTCATTCATAACTTTGCAGGAGACTTAACACAAGCCTCTCTGTGGGAGTCTGTATGTTTGTAGCAGTGTGTGAACTGCATGTCTTGGCAGTAAAACGAGAGCTTATTCCCACCACTTCTGTTTTTTTTTTTCACATGTGTAGCTCACTGTAGACTTTTCTGTGGAGTGTGCTCTGAAATCACATCAGCAGAAATATGCCCCTAACTGTGCATCTTCAACACTGCGACATCACAGCATGGGAGGGGTTTCGAAGTTGAACTTGAAACATACTGTATGTGGCTGGGGCTAGATTACTTTCTCCATCCTTCACAACAATAATGTGTGTGCATGCCATAACTCCTCCTACCCTTATATTATATACAGCATGACATATGGTGCAGTGTGTGCTTGTATAGGTATGTGTCTACACAGTGTGTCTGCGCTGGTTTGCACTGGCACAAGGGGGTCTAGTCTAATGTGCATTCAGAAACTATCTGAGAATAGCTGCCCAAACATGAAGACAAATGGGGTGCAATAGGACCAGGCTGGCAGGCCGCGCTGACGGCTGGGCCGCTCGATAAAATGAAAGATGAGGAGATGCTGTTCAATAAAGCCGCCAGGTCCTGCCGGGCTACTATCTCCCCACAGAGATTGCCAGAGATGAAGAGAGAGAGAGAGAGAGAGAGAGAGAGAGAGAGAGAGAGAGAGAGAGAGAGAGAGAGAGAGAGAGAGATGTATGGAAGTGTGAGGTGAAAGATAGAAAGAGAGGAGAGGGGAAAGAGTGATAGCATGGAGAAAAAGGTGAAAAGAACGTGAGAGAGGCAGTGAGTGGTTTGCAACATGGATAGAGAAAGACAGAAGAGATCCTATACTTGTGGGAAAAGAGGCAGAGAATTACAGCTCAGGTTCTGTATCACTATCATCTCTCCAGTAGCACACCTCTTGTAGCAGGAGACACCTATGACAGATCAAGCTCTACCGATTTCATTTTATATCTTTATATGATAACTGGAGGGAAGGATTTGGTTGTGGTCATCAGTAGCTCAACCAGACTGACAGCACTAACACCAGGCTCAGCTCAATATCTGTTCCCTGAGCTGTCACACAATCTGCAGGGTTTTGTGCTTGCTCTGCCCCCATAAACCTGTTTATTGAATTTCGATGGCAAGCATAAAGTTGTTGTTGTTTTTTCTTGTTTTTTTTTTTCTTGATGCTTGTCAGACCCTAGAGATAGGAAATAAAATGAAGGAGAAATAGAAGCTTCCAGGGGACTGGATGCAACTCTCAGGCTCTGCTGGCTGAAGGGCTTTCCTTATAAATGCTATGTTTTGGCTCTGGTTAGCCAGGTGTAATTAGGGTTAAATCCCAGGCTGTCAGTCAGCCTGTCATTTATGGCCACTAAAGGGGCCATCTCTGGTGCTGAGGAGCGCAGGTCTGCCACTCCAATCAGCTTTATGATACTGGGGCCTGTCAGATAAGCAGGGGCCAGGCAGAGGGACATAATGTGTAGAGGAGAGGAAGGATGATCTGTTCTTTCATTGAGCCAATCAATGAAGGATGGAGGATGCAGTGTCGCACAGCTATGAAAACATCCAGTATTGTCAAAGAATTGATTGAGTATTAAATCCAATGTGATGGGTAATTCTAGGAATTAAAAATGCCAGTTTTAATTGACTGTATTTAGGAGAGGAGTGCACTTTTTACTCTATAGTCAAACTACAGTTTAAACTTGAAAAATAAAATCACCCGAGCCATTGCAAACCCTGTTTTAGCTTTTTGTTTTTGCTTATATATAATGTGAAAAACTAAATGAGAAGTAATATCAGGACTTTGATAACTTCAGTGGAAGACTTGTATTAGTTTACTGACTTTCTCATATACAACTGCCATCAATAATAGTAATGTTAGTTTGGGAGTGTAACCCAGTGGTAACAGGTTGTACTTTTCCCTCCAGTTGGCTATTTTTTTCTTGGATCGTTTATGTTATTTGGACAGTTTTGTGATTTGGCCGACTTTTTATCCAGTCTGGGCAGTTTCCTCTGACAAAAAGTTAGACTATACTCTAATAAGTACTTCACTCTACATGTTTCAGTTGGACATTATGACTGATAAATGCTGTTCAACAAAACCAAGTGATGTTTCAGTTTATTACCACCAGAGCAGTACCTACTCTGGAACCTGAAACACTGCTGTGCAGGTCTCAGCGCTGATTGAGAGGACAACAAACAACTTTTTTTTCTTCTGCCCTCTTGATGTTCTCATTGAGTAGCAGTCATCTCCTCTCTAACATCGCTCTAAGTAATGTAAAATTCACCATACTGCCTAACATAACAAACCCCCATTGTTCTAGTTCCTACATGCTCATTGAAATGGAGATGCGGTAGTATACGGTACTATATTGCTATTTTAGGGCACTCGTAGTTCCTCTGCAGTCAGAATTGTTGTGCACCTCAAATGAAACAGAAACGCTGAAAGGGCTGTTTACAGGCCATTCCTTTAGACGTTTACATCACCGCATTCCTGCCCAGAGTTCCTGCAGTGGAAAGCCGCCTATTGACCCCAAACATTATAACCTCCTAGAGATGACACATGTAACGTTATCTTGTAACAACAGTGCAAGCCACGGTCTGCAATATCAAGTATTAGACAGTAAGTGATCAGGAGGTTCTCCTAGTCCGTGTATCAGTTGTGTATGAAATGAATGGCAGTAAAAAACTAAAGACTTAGACAAGGGCCAAACTGCTATAGCCAGGGTACTAGAAAAGAGCATTTCTAAACTCGACAGGCTTCCAGTTAGCTATGGAGAGTACGTACTGAGAGTGATCCAAGGAGAGACTAACTATGAAATACTGGCAGGGTGTTGGATGTGCTGAAACAAGTATGATCCAGGGCAGCTCTAACCTACAGTTTCCAGGACTAAAAGGATCTACTGCTAACAGCATGGGGCCTACTGTATATGGCAAGCTCTTTTAACATTTTATAGTTTGACTGGATATGCATTGCAGATATCAATAATGCAATTATTTCTATATCTACAATGTCATTCTTCCTATCCACAACTGTCATTTTAGAAATCGACATTTTTAATCTTTCTAGGACAAATGACATCACTCTTTCCATTCATGTATATGGCTTTCTCATTACAAATATCTACAACTTGACAGGTCAAAACATGTTGTAGATATCTCAGACTTAAATTCTGACTAATCAAAATGTAACTGCTGTTGCAGGTCTGTAGTTATGTCAGAAAGGCACTCAGATGCAGACGCAGCTTACTTTTCAAATATACTATTGTACTGCAACCATAATTACATACAGCAAGTCATTTTACCACCATGCCAGAGCAGCCTTCTAGAAAATTTTGACCTCAAGTCTCGAATAAATGCAGCTCTCATTCTCCACAAACTTCTTGCTGATGAGCTCTCAATTTCACAGCACTTTCTAACTATCTTATCCACCTCGACAGCTACCACTACTTCTGCTAACACTGTTTAAATACTTTCCTCGGCTAATATCCAGTGGGAAGCCAAAAAAAAAAAAAAAAAGCCAGAATCTGAAGATGATACAGCCCTCCTCCTGCAGCTCCTCCTACCCTCCTCTCTGCTCTGAGCCCCTCCCACCAGACAGGCATGTATTGCTTCATGCAGTTTGAACCATATTCTCATGAGTGAAAATCCTCTATTTAAAAAACTTGATTGGGACATCCCTACATGCAGCATTGTGTATTTACAACACTTAAAGGAAATACATTTTTGTTATCAGATTTTGCATTTGTCTAAACCTATTAGTGTTGAAAAATGGGCCATTTTAGAACCCACAACTTTGTGTTTCTTTAAGTATACACAGACATTTGTGAATATTCAGTATTGTGTTGTGAGGTTAGGGCTGTTAGTTACCACTGGAACTGGTGCGTCATACTAAGGAAATATGATAATGAAGAAGGAGTATTACCTCCACGTTTTGCAGGAAAACCTAAAATCATCAGTCATAAGGTTGGGTCTTGTTCCATTCAGCTGTTAGCATGTTCCAAACTGAATAGGTCTGCAGTGGATTACTTTAAACAGAAAACTCTGGAGATGAAGGATGAGGCTGGGTAGGGAGAGCCAGTGAGAGATTCCAACTCAAACGCCACTGATGATGAAAGTGCAGACAGGAAGAGCTGAGCCAACAACTTTCAACCACAATGCTGTATGTGTATTGTGAGAAACGTGGCCTGTCCTTTGCAGACAACTCTAACCTCGTTACCAGGGTCAACACAGTTTTAGTATGAAACTTTTGAAGTTGTGCAATGACAGGAAGAACCACAAAACCGGCAGGGACCGACATCTGAGCAGAAAAACTCAACCAGTTCGATATTCTCTCAACATTTAGATGAGATTAATGAAAATGAAATGACCAATAAGCTCAACACTGCCTATAACTGCTTTTCACTAATTTTAAATCCCAGAACACACTGATGTAGTCATGTTTGCATAAAAATGTCAAGCAAATCTGAAGCAAGCTTTGGAAATGTTGCAAAAAAAAGAAAGAAATGTAAAAGTCCTCAGGAGTTATTTTCTATCAATAAAGTTATTATTATGTTTTCTTTACAGCCGGTATCGGACATGTTTCATGCTGTCTGGGGTTGAAGACAATGAACAAAGCTCAAACAGCTGATCTGTCATGTCAGTTAATTGTTTTCTAGGGGAGCGTACCTATATGTTCCCCGGGTCCTATGTATGGGACCGGGGAACATAGGACCCTCTTTCTAAATAAGGGTCCTATGTTCCCCGCTTTTCCCCAAAAGGGTCCTATGTTCCCCAGTATGTATTGTGACCGGGGAACATAGGAGCCTTTTTAGGAAAAACGGGGAACATAGGACCTGGGGAATATAGGGATGACCCCTTTGCTAGGTCAAAAGTCAACACCTTGTTTTGTGTGACCGTAAAAACTTTTTTGCAAAATTTGGGACATTTAAAAAAAAAATCCGTTTTCACTAACTTTAAATGTGAATACAAATCCATTCATTGCACTGTTAGAGCAATGAATTCCGGGGACTCAGCTTGGTGCAGCACACTGCCAAAACCAAATGCCATTTAATTTTATTTTAACCAAGTTGACCCTTTTCCACTATTCAGAATATAGTATTGTCTTTATTCTGTAAAACAAAATACTTCTAAAAACCTAATATCTGTTTAAATGAGTGCACGCGTGTATCATCTCAGACAAATTCCATTATTATAACTGTGGTTTTGAATTTTGTCTAACTGTTAAAATGATTAATTCAGGCAACTTGACTTGATATGGCCAATCAGCGGTTCCATTTTATTTTTCCATTCTCTTCAAGGCATACAGTTGATTTTCAGAGCATTGCAGCAACATTTTTCATATAACCTTTTACTCTTTGATTTGCAAACTCTTTCCACAAAAGAGAGAAGGACAGAGTGATGAAGAAAATCACTCACTTTTTACCTGGTTTTACTCAGCCTTTATATCCAAAGCACAAGCTGTGTCCTGAGATCTCGTATGCACCCCAGTAACGCAAGTGCCACAGCTCTCTTCAATAGGGAAAAACACAGCAACCTGATAATCTTCTGCTGCCCTCACCCTGAACCTCGTCAGATGTTCTGTCACAAAACTCACAGCTGAAAGAAAAACGAACAGATAGGAAATCATTATATTAGAGGCAGGGGGAGAAACTAGCCAACGGCTTTTCCTCTAATGATGGGTTTCCCACCAGCTCAAGCGGCCAACATCTTCAGCAGGTCCTCCTCATGATGGTAAAAGTCTGATTCTTCACCAGCGGCACAAGTTAATTAGGCAAATGCCATGTGTTCCTGAAATCGGGCAGACAACAGTCTGGCCCACCCACTGCGAAATAATATTGTTAACCGATCAAAATGGCTGACCTCATTAATTTCTCCAGGCGTCTCCTGTCGTCAGCT
Source organism: Chromis chromis (assembly GCA_900302755.1). Lineage (NCBI taxonomy): Eukaryota > Metazoa > Chordata > Actinopteri > Pomacentridae > Chromis > Chromis chromis. The sequence goes on along the minus strand of OMNN01073457.1, from coordinate 6,037 downwards.
CCAGGTTGTGGCTGACTGCTTCACATTTTACACTTTTTTCCCCTAATAAGGTGCAGAGGTACCAGCAGAAAAGAAATCCAGAAACTTGTGATATGTGACCTCCAAGTGTCACATCCAATGTTACCCTTTTTACCATGTGTACTTTCATTCTGTCGAGACTTATTGTCTGCCCGCAGAGATGTTGCTATTCTTTGCTGTAAGTAGCCACATGCCGTATCACTGTCAAAAATATACACTCGGGTAACTTAAATGATCAGTTGTGGTGATGTTGTGTGAATTTGTATGTATCAAATTTTCTGGCATGACCTCTTACCTTCTTGTGAGTGATTATGATTTATTACAGCTGCTGACTCCTATAAGTCCATTTAAATAGGACCCATTTGATACACTAATTAGACGCTTCCACAAACACTACAATGGGAAAGTCTAAAGAGCTGAGTAGAGATCTGATAAGCAAATCACTGACTTGAACAAGTCAGGAAAGTCAGTTGGAGCCATTTCAAAGATGCTTCAGATTCCAAAATCATCTGTGCAAACAATTGTTTCTATAAGTATAAAGTGCATGGCAAAGTTGTGTCAGTGCCACGATCAAAAGGAAGTTTGCTGCTGATCACATGGACAAAGAAAAGGTCTTATGGAGAAAAGTTCTGCAGTCAGATGAAAGAAAAATTAAGCTATCTGGCCAAAATGACCAGCAGTATGTTTGGTGTTCATGAGGTTAAAGGGGTCACCTTCTCTCCTCCAAACCCATCATCAAGCATGGTGGTGGTAGTTCTATACTCAGGGGCTGTTTTGCTGCCAGTTGAATAATAGAAAAGGGGGTTTACCTCAATATTCTTCTGGAAAACCGGAACTGGCCTTCCCAAAGCCCTGACGACTTCAACTTCATTAAAAACCTGTAGACTATGATGAAAAAAACAAGTCTGTGTCAGAAAGCCAGAAAATGTAGTTGAATTGCACCAATTCTGTCAAGAGGGTCAAACATACAAGCAGAAGCTTGCTAGATGCTTGTGGACGGCTAACAAAAGGCAAATAATTGAGGTGACAATTGCCAAAAACATTTTATCACATATAAGCACTGCTGTATGTATATTTTTGACCCAGCAGGTTTAGTCATATTTCCAAAAGACCTATAATAAATTCATGAACGAACCATAATGCACAATTGTTTTTTGTGACAAAGACACATGTGCTTCAGTCATACTATCACAGAAAACTGAGAGTTTGAGGAATCATTGGAAACTCACTACTGCCATGATTTACATGGTCTTTGCAAGTGTATGTAAACTATTATTCAGAAATACACATACATAGATTCTGTTGGCAACTTTGGGCAGCAGATGAGAGACAGCTTACCAGGTTCTTGGAGTTTTTTTCTTATGGTATTTCTAACATTAAGATAACTTAGACCAACTGTATGGTTGCTGGACAGTTGACATATAATTCAAGCACTATTTTAACACCGTAAAGTTGGTCATGGATGGGTGCAGTGCAGGCTGCAGCAGACAAATGGAAATCTGAGCAGTTTGCTCACTGATAGAGGGCTTAAGGAATTTTTGAGGCGTGTAAAACTCACCTTGCCTAGCATCTGCTCTCCATGTACAGCACAGAGCTTATAAAGTGGATCTTTTGTCCAACGGCCTGGTCTGCCCCAATGAAAAGGGAGCTCTGGCGCTGCCGTGTAAATGAGTAATGTAATTCAATCTGGACGCCACACCAGCTTTTATGTTAGGAAGCAGACAGCGACCACATCTGCAGGTTCCATCTCTGTGTAGCCTGGCTTAATTTGTTTGTCATTACTGGCTTGGCTTTCATCTGTGGGTTCTGAGCGAGTGTTTCTGGCAGCCCCAGCCTCCGTGTTAATGGACTGCTCACAGCCTCTTCTCCAGATGCCGCCCCAATTCATTGACTACTGTCCGGCATGAAACTGTCCACTGAAATAACAAACACTATGTCCTTCATTCTGCTTTAAGCCAGGAAAGACATCCATCTCTATAAGTCAGGATTTTTTAAAGAGCGACAGAAAAGAGGGAGGTTCGCACTAGAAATGTGACATTTGAGATTTGAATAATGTCAGTGTGGTATCAACAGCCATTTAACTGATTAGATGTTGGAGAAGAAGCACATATTCCTTTGCTTGTGCAATTTCACTAAGCAGTAAGTTATTAACCAGTAATGTTGTTGAGTATACTTAAACATAAAACATATTAATTTTAAACTTTAGGCCATTCAATGTGATATTTCATTCCAAAGTGACTTTTGGCTGCAAATTAAGGATACAAAGATGAGTTTTCATTTTTCACTATTGGTCAATGCAGAGGCAATCCATCTATTTCTTTTATAAACTTTTAAGCAAGCATCTTTGGTCAGGCTGCATGCACAAGAGGTGTAGAGAGATGCTTTGCACCATGGCTGCCATTAGGCCCGTGAAGCAAAGACAGAGACCCCAGTTGGCCTAAGAATGTAGCTGGAAAAGGCTGAGGCAGGTTCAGTACGTCTACCGCCTTTGTGGAAGTCTCCCTCCTGAAGTTCAGAAGTATGCTCAGAAATGCTTTCACCTGGGATGGCCAGAGACTAATCTGTAAGATGTTGAACCACTGCCCTGAGCATTGCATGTGTTCGAAGGAGATTGTCATGTGACAGTGGCATCACTCCTCTGAACCAATGCCAGCTGAAAGAAGGGGTAGCATAATATGCTGATAAGTATTCGTAATTAATGACTTTCCTTTTTTTCAAGGGTTGCTTTCTTTGGCTGAGCTGGAACAGAGTTTCCTTCCCACTGTTAGCTAATGTGAAAGTCTGCACTCAGCACTGCCATGTTAGCTCACGAACCAGCAAGCAATAACCTGGCCATAGTCTGTCTGGCCAGGTTCTGGGGATTGTCAAGAGGGAGGAGGGAACTTGAGCCTTAGTAACTGCACTTCCTGTCTCCCTTGTTGGCGTTTGTCACACCTCTAAAAAGTCTTCAGTCGAGGCCTCAGCTCCCCTGGTCCCCACTGCAGTTCTTACTAATTGTGTGAAGTACTCTCTCTTGCTCACCGTAGGTCTCTAGCGTGCCTATGAAGGCCACCAGACACTTGCTGTGCACAGTGGCAACTTCCCTGTGCCTGCTGCAGCAATCTACCTGCTGATCCAAACATAGCTGAAAGGGTCCACAGGCAGCTTCAGTAAACAGTTCCAATCTCCCTGCTGGAGCTGGGACAGCCACATGTGGTGTCTAGTGACCCAAAATATGATAAAGCTCTGCCTGCCCCTTTATAATGGTGGAGAGACATGAAGGGCCATCTGAAGCTAACCCACCATGATGGAACCCCCAGGACCTTCCTGCACTGGACGATACAGGTAATGAAGGTAGAGGGACACAATGGCCCCAGTGTTAGTCAGTCGAGCCTGCATAGCCATAGCTCTGTTTAGCTTTGCAAGCAGGCCATCCATAACCCTACAATTCCTGTTTGGGCAGGTGGCTGTGCCCAGAATGGAGCCTGAGGGAGAAATACAAGCAGTAAAGCCTGATCCACCACATGGATCAGCTCACAGGCTACCGACTTGCTGTCATGCATCCTCCTCAACCCAGGAGGGAAGCTCTACGAGGTTTTTTAGGGAGGGCAACAACCAGAACACTGGTTTCCTTGCCAATAACCTCGTGAAAATAGTAGGTCATCTCACCTATAAAGATGGTGCCTACCTACAGGACAGGTCATTCTCTTTGGAAGAGAAGATGTTCTCTACATCCACGTCCTTCTCTTCTCTGTAGCTAGTATGAGGCCAGGACTGCTGTGGGTTCCATAACAGGGATGGGCAAGGTGACCTGCCAAAGCCCAGAACACCCCGTTTTCCTTTAGTGGCCTTCGCCCTTCCTCCAGTTTCCATTCCGCAGAAAGAGCAGGTGAACCTGCACGCTTCAAGTCGAAAAACTGACTTCTTTGGTAGGTACAGGCAATGTAAAACAGTCCATGCAAGACTGTGGGCTAAGGGGATAATAGTGCATGTTGGTAACCCAAACACAACACACACCTATCATGGCCATTTTCCAAGGCATTAAAACTCCACAAGCCACACAATAAAACCTGGTGGCTTGCCATATTTAAAAAAAATGACACTATCACACGGTCACACCTTTTAAGGGGAGGGGAACTGGCAGTAACGCAGAGGTGCTCACTTTCTTCTTCACAACAACTACGTGGGGATTCAGTTAGCTTCGTGCTAACAAAGGGACCAAGTGCAGACGTGAAAGTCTGTGCTCAAAATGGACTACTACTGAGCATGTTAGCTGCGCACCACAAGCAATACATTTCAGTGGCATTCAGGTATCAGCAGAGAGATGCTGGCATGGCTGTAAAATAGTTTCCTCACCTGCTATTTAGCTCACAAACTTCATCATGAAAGCCTCTCTGATACCGTGTTTCCACCAACCTGGTGCTAGTGCTAGTTCGGAGCCAGAGCCTGACTTAGCACCAGTTGTTTGTGTTTCCACCGCCTAAGCATCGGCCCCAGGTGCTAAAAACTGGTGCTTAGCAAGCACCAACTCTTTGCTGGGCCAGAGCTAAGCACCAAGTACATCAGGGGCTGGGGGCGGGGTTATCATGATCAACGATCAGCGGTGGAAAGGGACACACAAGCGGTAATTTGTGTCCTTTTTCTCCCTGGTCCGATAGTAGATGAATATCTTTATAAAGATGTTCATCTTTATAAAGATAAACATAGATATTATCATCAACTTATTGTGTTTGTTTAACCGCTATGTAATCAATACAAGCTTAGACGTTTTATGGTGACGCAATGGCGTGGCTCCATCTTGGCTCCTTGCCAGTGGAAAACCAAACCGGTTCTTAGGAGGAACGAGATTTGAACCAACTAAGCACCGAACTAGCACCTGGTGCTTCTTGGTGGAAACACGGTAGCCTATGAGGGATGTATGGGTTTTAATCTGCATGGAAACTAGAGCCAAATAAATGCACTATTTCCTCATATTTGAGTAATGTTTAAAACTGCAAGGACCAACTATTTAAGGAAATTATTTAATTTTATTTAAAGACAGCATTTCCTGATTCTGCTGTCCACAGGCACAGGAGCGAATGTGAGCATGATTGTTGTTCTCTGCTTGTGCGTGTCTTAGTACTGATAAGATATTGTGCTGTTCATACCACTGTTTTTCACTATTGAAACTTGCTGGCTGTTTTTGGGCAACCTGAACATTCATCTCTATAAAACTTCTTTACAGGCCATTTTTGGGGGAAGATAACAGTACCTACTCCAGGGTAGATACATCCGAGTGGTCTGAAAAAGTGATGTGCAGGGGTCAGTGCTATTAGGTAAAACTATGAGAAGACAAATGCCAATTAGTTAAACTCAAGGAGGACCAAGTGCGTCATTTTTTGCCCACTTAATGTCCTCTGTGAGTAGCAGTCTTCTGCTCTTTAACGTACCATCAACAATGTAAAATGAACCATGTAGGCTAACAAAACAAACCTCAATTGTTCTATTTTCTGTGTGCTCAGAAGTGGAGTTATGTTCAGTAACTTCTATTTGTTGTAGTTTTGGTGCACTTAGAGTTAACGTTGTGGTCAATGCTGTCGGATCCTACACCTTAAAATCACCTTAAGAGACTATAGTGACCATACATAATGGATACAAAGCTTACCAATACAGATACTTATTTTAAACCTGCATTTAAAACTGCATTGAAAGTGCTGAGACCATGAGCTAATAAAAGAATACAAGCCTGTGTCCCAACTGTTACGCTGCTGCCGGATTATGTTTGTTTGTGATGAATCATAAATTCATTTCTAATCAATATATCTTTGCCATTTATTTTATTGCTTTAATGTCATTCCCTTTCAGCCAACTAATCATATATTAGATGGCAATGCAGAAGACAGAGGATAAGCATCAACCATGTTGTGAAAGGACTACAGTTTAACCCAAACTGTTTTTTTTCTCCAAACCTGACCAAAAAATGATTAAAAACAAAAGTGAAAAGCAAATTTAAGTGCAAGAATAATGGTCCCATGCAGGACGCGATCTCTTGGATAAAAGT
>OMNN01073448.1:0-18711 GCA_900302755.1 Chromis chromis | reverse complement strand
GAATGCTGCTGCCAATGTTTAAGAAACAAGAGAACAAAAAATGATATCAGGTTTAGGAGGCAGTCTTTGGAATTGCTTTTAGTTGATATTAGCACATCTAAAAAAACTAGAACATTGTGAAAAACGTTTAATATTTTCCATTAGGTATTTAATAAAGTGAATATTTTACACATAAAGTGAACTATCTCAAGCCTTTTTTTGATTACATTTTGAGGATTATGGCTTATAGCTCATGAAAATCAGAAATCCAGTATCTCAAATTATTGAAATATTTCATTTCGAGTTTCAGTAAATTACTATTTAAGCTGTATATATACGGTGTAACTCTCAGTACATGCAACCACAATCATGGGGAAGACTGCTGACTTGAAAGCTGTCCAGAAGACGATAAATGACACCTTCCACAAGGAGTTTAGGCCACAGAGGGTCTCATTGCTGAAAAGGCTGGCTGTTGGCAGAGTGCTGTATTGATGCATTGACTTCCAGTTGACTGGAAGGAAAAGCGTGGTAGGAGACTGTCAAGAAAATATGGTTCAAGAACTTGGGAGAGCTTCACAAGGACTGAGGCTGGTGTCGGTGCATCAAGAGCCACCAAGTACAGACGTCTGCAGGAAAGGAGCTACAACTGTTGTATTAAATAATATCAAGACACTCCTGAACCAGAGACAACCTTAGACAACTTCAGTTGGTAGGGTACAGTCATCACAATATCATCCATCGTGGTCAGTTTTATCTTGGTTATATATATATATTTTTTAGTAAATGTAGTTATGATGTTAAAACCCTAAACATGTTCAGATTAAGTATAAGTATTCTATGGACAGACTTATACAGCTGGCCTGGATGCAACAAGTCAGTGGTTCTTGAGAGGAAGCCCATTCAGTTTGAAATGATTATTATATATATTTTTTTACATTCATTTGCCTTTTTGACAGATCTCTGAGTTACCTCTTAGATTGAAAGTTGAGATAAATAAACGTACTTGAATTATTGAGGCTGTGTAGGATCACAGTAGGAGCTCCAGGACCTAAAAGGGGAAAAAAAGAAGTTTGTAAGTCATTTAAGCAATATTCTGTTCCTCTGTATTACTGATTGATTACATGTGCTATGCATAGATAGTGAAGGATCATTTCCCACATGAAAACCTCTTCAAACTAAAATGACAACGCAACATTAGAAATGGTGTTATGTGTATAAAGTTACATCTGTAAAGGTGCTACACAGGAAGCCAAATGCAGGCAGTTGTCTTGTTTTTTCGGTTTGGCGTGTCACCTTCCCTACCTCACCTGAATCAATTAGGGGTTAAAGGTCATTCACACTGCCTCCCTAATAGCCTCCTGCTGTCAAATTAAGTCAGGGCTTTTCAATGTCCTTCTGCAAAATACTTAGTCAGAGGTTAATAGGATGGCAGGTTTGCTCAATAGCTCCCTCAGCAGCTGCAAAACTCTATTATGCACTACAATATTCCTCCCACTCTCCTTTTTTTTGAACTACAACACAAACAGTAGCTCTTACTTTATTTCCTTTCTTGAACTTAACTGTTGGTAGGTTGTATTAGCTCTGACCTTTGCATTCCTTGTGTCACACAGAAAAACGACTTCATCGTGTGAATGTACCTGCTTGAAAACAGTAAACCAATCAGAAGCGTTTTATGAGTGGACTTAAAAGGCTTGTGCTGCTCCTGATGAAAACAGGTGTCGGGACAAGCTTGTCAGGATTATGTGAACTTGGCCCTCTGAAGACAACAAGCCTTCTCCATTATTTTTATTGCTTTTGGGAAAGGGAACAGCGTTATTGTCCAATGAATCATCGCGCCAGTGCCCAAATGCATCTGAGCATGAAGCACACTCGTCTGCTCCAAATAAATTGAAACCACAAACAACATAAGTTACCCTCTATTAAGTAATATACTTGTGGCCCAATAATGCAACCTGAAAGTAATTATACACAATAGAGTGGCTAATTGTTTCATTTTATGACTCTCATTTGGAACTTATGAGAGATTCATTTTAAACTGAATAGTTGGAGGGTGACAGATAACAATGAGCAAACCTTGGCATGTGCCACATTAATAAATGAATGCTGAGTATATTCGGAACATAAAACACAGTATGATCCCTTGTTCCAAATAAATGTTTACCTCCCGCCATTTGCAGTTGTGCCATCTTAAATTGGACAGATAATATTCACTCAAAGGGAAAAGCTGCCAACAAGCACTCCAGTCTATTTCCATGATCTAATTGTTCTGCCAGCATTTAAGGCAAATTGCAACAGCCTTGTTGTATAGATTCAAGACTCAACATTTGATGTTCTTGTATGTGAAGATGGTTTAGCTCTCTCAGCAGAATCCTTTTGCTGCTCAGGTTCACTGAAAACTCCCATTAACAACAGAGTTTTGCAGATTAAAACTGCACAACCATTGACCTAAGTGTCTGAAATGTATTTTCTTGGTAGATGTAACCACTGTTGTCTTGATAAGAAATACACTTTACTTTTCCAGTATGTTATTTTTCATGACTGCTGCACTCCGATAAACACAGTTAAGCCACAAATAGTTCATGTCAAACTTTGATTGATAGATTGATTTTTATTTGACAAACAGGCCTCTTCTGCCTAAAAATAACATTAAAAAAAGTACCAAAAGAAAGGAACAATTGCATTTTCTTTTCTATACCCTCTCTCAGTAATTATAAGCCTTATTTGCAACCTCAACAATTAAGCAGCTCTAAGAACTGTTAACGATCCTTCTCCACTGGGATTTTGTTCCACTCTTCTTTCTGACAATCTCCAGGTCTTTGAGGTTAGAAGGCTTCCTTGCCATCACTCTGGCCTTCAGTTCCTTTCACAAATGCATGGAATTCAGGTGTGGACTCTGGCAGGGCTGCTCCAACTTGTTGACATTGTTTTCTGTTAACTATTTCTTGGCCACTTTGTTTCAGATCTAATGCTTCCCAAGGACAAGGTTTTCAGAGACTGTGTTACATTTTTCCTTCAGAATCTTAATGTCCTCTTTTCTCACAATGACATTTTTTCCACAAGGTTGTCTGGTCCACTGGCTGAAAAACTTCTCCAAATCATTGCATTCTTGCCACCATGTTTGACCATGAAGCTGGTGTTCTTGGGATTGAATGCTTCTCCTTTCTATCACCAAACATCCTTGGTCACCGTGCATGTAGACCAATTTAACTAAATTTAATAAAATGTCATTTATATAGCACCAATTCAGAACATAGGTCATCTCATAGCACTGTACATAGTAAGGGGAAGACCTTACACATTTTAAACAGAGAACTCCAAAGTTTCCTTTGGATTCCCTTCGGGCAAGCACTTGGCGACAGTGGGAAGGAACTATCTCCTCTTTACCGGGAGGGACAAAAAACCCACAAAAACCTCAGACAGAACTACGCTCAGGGAGGGCGGCCATCTGCCTTGACTGCCTTCTGGAGTGTCTGTCTGGAGATGTTGGTACGAAAACTGGTCAGATTAATCAGGATAGTCTTGGTGGGAATCCTTGAATTCTTCTTGGCCTCTTGCATTTCCATTCTCGCCAGTGCAGGGGACACTTTTGGCTTCCCACCAGGACCTTTGAGATGTGTCACAATGTAGTTTGTGTCGTTGTGCTTTTTGATTCTGCCAGTGGCCAGTGGAGCTTGATGACATTTGGATATGATTTTGTAGCCTTTCCACACCTTGTGAGCAGCCACAATGTGCAGCTCTGTCTCAACGATGGACCCTACTACCAAGTTCACTAAGGTCTTTGGTTTTAGCCATTGCGATTGACTCGTAACTGACTAGAGAACTACTATATCTATTACCAGGGCCATTAGGAATGACATGGAAGCTGCATTTTCTCAAAACTGCCAACAAATTCAAGGAATGGGAATAACTTAGGCCAAAAAACATAGAAATATTTAAAATTCATCATTAACATCTCACATAACACAATGTCCTACTGTTGTTTGTCACTTGTTTATGTCATTTCCAACCAAATCAAAAACACATCACAATTTGGCATGACTATGAGTAATTGTGTGCTTAACTGTAAAACTGCAAAAAAAACACTTTAGTTTGCTGATTGCAGAGTAGATGCGTGGGTCACAGGCCTGTGCTTGGATCTGAGCTGAGAAAAAACACCCCCCTTTCAACCTTTAAAAAAGCAAGGTTGCAGTCGAATGCATTCCTTTCTCCCTGATCTAACAGCTCGGATAAAGACGGTGTGGGTGGCAGCAGACTGTTTTCTGCAGTTGTATAGCAGGTGGTATCATGCACCAAATTGCTGTAGTTTTCTAAATCGCACCCACTTGTGAACCACAAAGTCAAATCCCTGAACAATTTTATAATATCATTCTCATAATTATACCCCACTCACTTGGAAATATGTCACATTATGGAAGCCAACAACACTCTGACTAGCATTTGACTGGGAATTTAACACCAGGGACACTGGAAGAGCCTTAAAGTGGAATGTTTGATGGTGTACCTTTACAGCTGAGGATGATGTGCTGGTTTGTGGGGCTGATGTCAGCGTCGAAGTATAGGCAGTGAGCTTTATTTAGCTCGCATGTTAAACACCTTCGTGGGAACAGACCCACAGTTTTCACACTGAGGAGAGAAAACAATTTTAAAAAAAGGATCGTAAGACAAGGAAGAAACCTTTTAAAATATCTATTGTAATGCTGGCAGTATCCTTTAATTATGGGTAAAATATTCCCTGAAGAGACCAAAATTAACAATAAATCCTATCCAACTAAAAAGTACTAGCTGTCTATTTATAGACTGATACGCCTCTACTGTGTCACCAAGGAGGTGAAGATTTTAGAGAGCAAACAGTTAACAAGCATTCGAGGAAATATTTGACAGACAAATCAATAATGAAAATATCATCTACTGGCTGAAGTTGTATATTGATTTAGAATAATCTTTGCTGGCTTAGCAAATGCAACAATACGGTTATGTTATGCATTTTTAATCGTTGTTGAGGGCTGGCACAGAGAAACAAGTTACATCACACTAGGATTACACTGACAATACTTGTTTGCAGTATAAATTAATTAATTCATGCATAGATTTCATGTGAGAATGTTTACTATGAATCAAATGATTGCATTTAAAAAGGAATACATTGGAGATGTAATGTGAATCCTCTGATAATATCTTAATAGGAGTCTCATGAAATCTTTTGACAACAACTGAAGAAAAACTTGGAGGACAACGAAAATGATATATACCTGAAAAGTTGCCGTCTTCGTGGTGAACCCTCTGTACTGAGAAAAAAACTGTCAAAAGGAAATTAAAGTCAATTAGCGTACGTAACAGACATGCATAATTAAACACCTTCTTATCTCATTTTCTTTGGTATTTCAATGCATCCCATTCAAATCAAGAAACACACACTCCTGTTTGTAATATCTATACTGAGTTAAAGATTCAAATCACTGTTCAGTGTGTTGTATCTTACTCCTTTCAGTCTTATTGATTTGTTGCTTTTTTTGAAATGTGTTTGAAATGCCTACAGCTAGTTAGACTCACAGGTTGTCGGTGTTCTCGTCATAGGCAATGATCTTGGTCACCTCCCAGTTTCCTGATGTTAGATGTCGGACTTCATTCTGATCTGCTCTGAACTGAAAGAATTAAAAGAAGATGAGCATACAGAGGGTGATTTATTTGAGACTCTTCTGATTCGGTGTGCAGGTAGGAGTTGTATGTTGTATATTTCAAAGTGTCTGTACCAGAAAAACAACTCCATTGGTCAGTGGCCATGGCATTGGTCTGTTAAAAGTAAATGCTGAAGCAACATTATGTTATTAAAATGCAAACCCTCTTTAGGAGTGTTTCAACTGAAGGCAAGTTATAGATATGATGATCTTGATAGACTGTTTTTCAACTGTCATTGGCCTCATTTAGGAGGGTGACAGAGTCTGAATCAAGTTGAACGGTGTCGTCACAGCAACCTTTAGCTGAACACACACTGTGGAGATGACAGTGAACTTCAGGGACAGTGGCCCTCCTCACCAAACTCAATGACACTGTGTCTGCTGTGGAAACTTTCAGATTTCTGGGATCCACTCTAAAGATCTCAAGTGGACACTCAACATCGACACAATCAAGAAAAAGGCCCAGTAGAGGATGAAGTCCAGCCTGCCCCAGGAGCTGCTGATCCAACTTCTACACCACAATAATCCAGTGTGTTCTCTGCACTTCAATTACTGTCTGGTTTGGATCAGCCACCAGAAAGGTCAGAAAAATGTCACAATGGTCAGTAGGGACTGCAGATAAAAACACTGGGGCCGACCCGCCAGAGTTAGGAAATGGGAAGGTAACATCACTGCAGACCCAACACATCCTGGACACAACCTGTTCCAAATGCTCCCCTCTGGTAGGTGTTACAGAGCACTGAATGCTAAAATAATCAGATGCAACCTTGTGTTTATTAAGTGCAGCAACAATGCAGCAATGTTGAGGTAGGAGGTATGTGTCAAACGTTTCCAGAACGTTGCCCTAATTATCACAGGCTACAGGGGCCAGCCTTCACTACCCAAGTGCATCACTAAGCCCTTGGGTGGTCTTGATGCTGCAGCTGGTTCACCAGTTGTCCTTCCTTAGACCACTTTTGGGACAGTCAGACAAGATCTGTACCTCTAACTACTGCTAAATTCTTGCCAGCGTTATGGTTGAATAATTCTTGATGTATGTCAAAATGGACCACTACTAGTCATGACTCATAATTCTTTGCACTACAAAGTTTTGTGGCTTTGTTACAGTCAGGCCCATGTGACCATATGACCCTCAAACAAACCCAAACAACAGCCAGGTAGTTATTTTTTATCTTTTTATTTTTTTAAGATCTTATTTTTGGCCTTTTATGCCTTTATTTGATAGGACAGTGGATAGAGTCAGAAACGGGAGAGAGTGGGGAAGGACATGCGGTAAACGCCCGAGGTTGGAATCGAACCCGGGACAGCCGCTATGCCTTAGCATTTGGGTCACGCAACATTACCATTAGGCTATCGGGGCACCCAGTTGTTTTTTATCTTGACTAAACGCCAGGGGTTTACGGGCAGCAGATCAGAAAACACCAACATAAATTATACCTGTAACGGTCACACAGGTCATATGGAAGACATTTAAAAAAACATTCTATCATTTGAACATGGAAACTTCTTGGCACATTAATTGACCAATGAATTGACTAATTGACCCACACAGCTTCTTTGAATTATTGAAACATCTATCAGATCTGACAAATCTATTATAGGCTAAACAGGCTCAGCCATTATTTTCATTTCGGAGAGACTCTTCCCATAATTGGGATACAATCTTAGTAAAAAAAATAAAATAAAAACTGTAGAGAAACTATCCATACCTCAAAAACTGCTTTCAAATAACCCTGTTTGTTTCTGCTAACGCTAAACGCTAAACGCTAAACGCTAAAGCTTGACGACTTCTGGATTCTGTGTCTATGCTGTTGTAGGAAAGTAATAGAAAATAAGGTATTAGGTAATAAATAATGTAATAGACAAAAAGCAGTGTCATGATTATGGTCATGATCATGGTTTTAAAACAGCATCACAAATAAGGATCACCTTAGCCGTGGCATCTACAACCCAGCCATTAGTTTAATCCCTGGTGTGTTAGTGTGACGATCCACTGCACTAACTTAAGGGTAAGTTCACTTTTATTTTCCCTTCACCTGAGCAGTGAACATGGCGATGTGATGAAACTCTCCACGACCTCCTTGTTTGACCGGCACAGTGAGGAAGAATCTGTTGCCATCTTTGGAGAACACTGGTTCTTGGTTCTGTAGAAAGCAAAGAGGCATCAGTTCCATGGTGTATATTACACAACTAGATCAAGTAACATCTGCCTATTCTGGACACTGAGAATCAAAATGTTTCTCCAACTATGCCTGGTATTTATTCATTTATGAAAGAAGCTGTGAAGCATGCTGAAGTATCCCATTCTCGGAGGCTAATATGGACAGTGCAACAGCATGAACAAGTGGATAAAAACCTTGTGCAAATGGCCTCCACAGTCAAACCACTTCTTTTGCCTGAACATAGCACTCTGCAACGATTTTATATGAATAAATGTCCATTTTGTTACTGTTGAGACTGCTGTGTGACTGTGTGAGTGAAGTCATTTCCAGGAAGGAAAATGGGAAGCTAGTATGACCAGCAGGAAGAAAAAAGCACCATTTACCTCTTTAACCGAAACTCTAAGTAAGACAATGAGCAATATATCTTCACAAGTACAGCTCAACTGTACTGTCCTCTGCGACTCTGCTGGAGCTTTTTGCCAATCCCAAAAAATAACCCTGCTGTATTGATGTCCTCAGAGTTCTACAGTTACAGTAGAAATCCTGCATTACAAACTGTGTTAGAGTGCAGGTGGAGTTTAAAGAGCCTCTCTGATTAAAATCAAGATTTTTACATGTCTATGTGATGTGCATCTACTAGAGGTGATAGGTACCGCAGTTCCAAAAGACAGCTTTTGATCAATCTGCTTTCTCAGTTAAAGCTGTGGGGAAGTGGAATTCCATCCCCACAAACATTAGAGATTCAGGAAGCTTTGCAGTGTTTAAAACCAGCCTCAAGGTTTGGCTGAATTCTGCTACTTTTGCTTAATTGGCATACCTAAAATGTTTTACTCCTGAAGGTGGTCAACAGAAAGTCATAGTTTTGGAAATTTCCAGATCTTTGGCCAAGTAACAACAGAGGAAATCTCTTGAAGTATTTTAGAAACAAGTTTAAAGTGGTAAAACCAAGTCTCTCTATCAGCATATATCTCAGTACCACAAATTAATTCTGCCTCTGATGGTGAGAGTTTACCCAGAATGAGCCTTGAGCTCTTCCAAGGAAGTGCAATAGATCTTGTTAGCGTCTCTCTGCACTGACACAAGCTCACAGTCAGTAAATGAGCATCTTTCAGATTACCACCTTAACAAAGACGAGCAGCCTTGCGTGCCAAAATTGTCAATTGGTTAAATGACCCACTGCTACAGCCAAACATATACGGCTGCAGGGCTATATGATCAAATCCTGCCAGAAACTCTCCTCCTCTGCCTCCATCAATGCTTGGGAAAGTACTAAAGCTCAGAGTAGACAGCACTCGCTCCTTTAGAAGAATGAAACACATCCAAGGTAAAAGTGTTTCATTCTGAATTTCGAGAAATAATAGTTCTTATAATTATTTCACTACATCAAATTGCGTTGGAGTGTCAAGTTTTGGCCTTGTTGGATTGTGACATGTACTTATCTGATCAGCATCCTTTGTGCTTGTGTAGTAATGTTGGAAGAGCCATGAACCTTCAGTGACCCCAGCACCAAATAATAAAAACACTTAATACAGTGTAAATCACACTTTACAGAAGTTCATCTTGACAACTAAAGGTTAATTACATATTCTCTGTAAACTAAAAACATGAATATTGCTGCACGTTTTTTGTATGAGCTACATATACTGAATGAAAGCAGTAACTTAAAGGGCTGCCCTATTCACCCAGTGTACTTCAACATGTGATGATGAAGCCAGAGGCCAAGCAGCAACAAAGACTGCTGAAGAGAATGATTAAGGAGTCCTTGTTGCTGCTCACCCTGTGTTTGCATCATCAGTCAAAGTGTTTCTGGGATGAATATAGCATCGTGTGTTCAAGGAAATACACAGAAGTAAGAAGTTGCCATAAGGCGATTGAGGCAGACATGTCATCAGATGAAATTACAGCACATGCTTTTCAAACATGATTGGTAGAGGCCATGATACAAAGAATGGAGAGAACTTTACCTGCTTGGAAAGCCAGAGCTCAGAGCTTTCTTCATGTCTCTGAAAAACACGTCAGAGCAAAGTGTCAGACCGTGTGTGATTTTAACCTCACAGCTTTTCTTTCTAGGTGCTGCTAGTGCTTCTATCTGGTACACCGAGGTTTCGAAACTGGAAAGAACAGAGCAGCATTGGATAGGTAGTGTAATCACATTCATTCCCAAAACTCTTTTTCTTTTATGTCAGAAAAACGTTTAGAAAAGTGATACATTTTTCATTTTGTGAAAAACTTATTTTTGGAATAGCATTTCAGTGGCTCATTTTCCAGACAGAATCATCTGTGCATAATGGAACCCTTATTTTGCTGTTTATTTTAACACGCCACTGGGGACACCATTCCCAGTCTGAGCCCCCATTTCAAACCAATATGCATGAGCAGGAGCCAGGGTTTTGGCAGGGGGATTCTGGGCGCCGTGTCCAGGCCTGAGCTAAGCTGCCTCTTGGCCGGGCGGAGTGTTTGTTCGTGCAAATCACACCGAATCAGGAGCCACAGAACTGGAGAGCGGCCTGTTGAGTCCCACAGTTCAACTGCAGGGTTAACGCTGCTCCGTGTCGTCCAAATATGGAGAGGATATGGAGGGATTTTAATCTAGCAGATGTGCTGCGATTTTCGCAAAGCTCTATTGAAGCCAAATAATTAGCTTAACACAGCGGTTTTCAAACTTTTTCTGTTCTCCTCCACTTCAGAAGCTTGGACACAGTCTTGATCACCAAACCAGAGCCGGCCCTACCCAATGTGGTGCTCTAGGTGAGATTTTATGTGGCGCCCCCCTCCATCGGCGGTTTACATATGCTTCCAAAAGAAATCTAATAGCATTGTTTTGTAGTAATATTAATTGGGCATTGCTTTACATTTGAATCAATGTGAGCTTTTCCATTGTAAGAGTTAATAGTAATAACTAGTTTTAATATAATTATATTGAAGGTGAATTTTTTTTCCCGATTTTTTGATTTTGTGGCGCCCCCTGGAGGCCCATGCATTTGCCTATATTTCCTAATGGGCCAGCAGGCTCTGCACCAAACCCAACACAAAACAGTTTTACTTTCATTCATCACTAGCTTAGCCACTTTAACTGGATACAGAGTGCGTGGATTCATTTATGTAGGTCACACTCTCTGGTTTCTGTACATGTCTTTACGTACGAGGCAGAGTAAAAAATAAAACTTGGCAAAAAAGAAAAAAGAAAAGACTTTTTGGGTGGTGCGTTCTTTGATGGAAGGTAGATGATCAACTGGCATGGATGGTAATTTTTTGTAGGGGCATGTGCTGTTAGTCGTAGTTTTTCGGCACAATTAAATGATAATAAATTATATTTGGGGCAGTGGTGGCACAACAGGTTAAGCCCCTGACTACTGATCAGAAGGTCAGGGGATCGAACCCCACTGCGGCCACTATTCGGCCCCTGAGCAAGGCCCTTAACCCCTGACTGCTCCCCGGGTGCTGTATCGCGGCAGCCCACTGCTCCTAGTATGTATAGTAGGATGGGTAAAATGCAGAAAGTGAATTTCCCCAAGGGGATTAATAAAGGATTAAAAAATAATAATTTAAACATAGCCATTACATCACCATAAACTATATTACAGGATAAAGATAATAAGATTGTGTTTGTTTGTTTTTGGTTCTGCCATTTTCCTTTGAATAAGTGGAAATCTATCAAAAATGTATTATGAAAGGAACGTGATTAAAATATACTTTTAAACAATTGGTATGCACATTTATAGCCTTTCCACAACCTATTTGTATGCAGGTTACACAACCAAAGAGCAAAACAATATTCATTTGTGTTGCAAAAATTCACGTTATTGCTCAGTTGCTTATTAGAGTAGAACATGTTATTGCTGTTGTGTAGGGCTGCTGCACTCAGTTAATGTAATCAATTCTGTTTTCACTTTTGTCCCTTAAATGCTTCAGTTTATCACAACATAACTATTGTATAATGTCATCAGACATTTTTGCCTCCAGTTATTGTTCAGGTGCTACAGTACAAGAAAATGGCAGCAGAGGCGTTCAATAACTTCAGGGTAAAATATTTCAAACACCAAGGCCTGGGAGTACATCACGTTATTACAGAACAAAAAGGTGGTTTGTACACTGTGCAGAGCATTAATGGGCACATCACAACAGACAAACACCTGAGGAGGAAACACACAGGTGCTCCTCTACAACATGCTCTGCCAAGGGACATGCGTGGAATGTCTTTTCTCCTTGTAGCTGCCACATAGAAAGCCCTAAAGTTGTCTGCCTGCTGCCTGGGAATTCCCATTAAAGAAGTATTTGAGAAAATACTTACGGTACAATCAGGGCTTATTCTGCTTTGATTGTACCAGTGTGCGTTGGTGGGCGTTTATCTTGTTGGGACATACACGGCACTGTTACTTATCTAAAAATTAATTTCTTCCTCTCATAATTGTAAGCAAATGTCTTTGTGTACAACACACATGTCTAATAGACATTTGATTCCAGTAGCTATATGAGTGCCTTAAAGGTGAACATCACTGTCTCTTACGTTCTAAACATGTTTGTTAAATAGACAAAGTAGATCTAACTATTTTACTGGAGCTGCACTTCTGACTGAAATAAGGCCTGTTCACACACATACACACACATACAGATAGATACACACACATATCTAGATAGATAGATAGATAGATAGATAGATAGATAGATAGATAGATAGATAGATAGATAGATAGATAGATAGATAGATAGATAGATAGATAGATAGATACCTGCAGTTTTGCTTGAATAAGTAAACCTTTGTTTACATTTTGTTTTGAGGCCATACATTTTGCCAAAATAAAATGCACCTAAATTAAATGGTCAGTTAGATTTTTTTTTTTAAAGAATAATTTACATTTATAAATTAATCGATAAAATAGTCATTAGATTAATAATTAGAAAATTGGGCGTTAGTAGAACACCTATTTGCTTTATTTAACATGACGTGTGCTTTCAATATGTAAAAAATCCTGCTTTTATTTTGAAAAGACCAGCGGTACCGTGTGTTTACCGGTGGACGGGGCTCAGCAGAAGGGTTCAGTCGCTTAAACCGGGACTAACGCGGCTGAACCGGGTTTTACGAACACCAGGGACACAGAACAACTTTGCAGGACACAGTTTTGGTGTTACCTTGGAGTAGTCGACGTTGTTGAGTCCTCCGCAGCAGTCCAGCGGCTCCGGGCGGTTGTTTCCAGCAGGATTATGGTTCCGCTCAGCGGCGCTCATTCACAGAGAGTGACCGCTCAGACCACCAGATATGTGTGTGGGGAAGATAACAGAGGTTGCACCGGACAGAGTACAAGGTTCTGGTTTACACTTGAGGCTCCTGTTGTGGTTAACTACACATGTCCAGATAACCTCTAACCTCCGCTCAGTGCATTCTGGGAAATGCGGTTCAAAAATAATACTAATAATTAAAAAATACACACAATGTATTAATAAACCCCCTTTAATGTATATATTTAGTGTATTTACTGTGCTAATACATTTAATAAATAAGTATATTTAGTTTTTGTACCTGCTGTTACACATGATGACCTCTGGGATTTATTTCTTCCTGTAGTTTTCTCCTTTGCAGTAAATAAGTGTCTTCTGCTCCACAGCTACATCTGCTGGCTGGATAAATTCAGAGCTGGTGTGTGGAGGACACGACTCTTAATGAACCTTTTATATTCATGAGATGCAACTTTTCAGTCAAAACATTGATTAGCATACACTCTAAATGAAAGGCTCAAACTATCATGTAGAGTAAGAAAGTGCAAATTAAAGGTGAATATTAAACCAAAATAGAAAATACTCCAACAGAAATACTGTAATAATATAATGCATTAAGTGATTCAGCTTTTCTTTCCTTTACTCTTTTCCCTCTTTCTGTCTGTCTCCTGTGTCTTTTCTTCTTTATCCTCCCTTTTTCCTCTTCCTCTTCTTTTAGCATCTCCTCCTTTCCTCTTCCCTTTTCCTCTTTTCCTTTCCATTCCTTCTCTCTGTTTCCTCCATCTCTTTCGCCACCTCTTCTCTGCTCTTCTTTTTCATTCTCTTCCATCCTTTTCTGTTTTCTTCTTTAGCCTCCTTCCTTCCTCTTTCTTCTATATTTCCTTTTTCTGCTTTCTCGTCCCTTATTTTTCTCCTTTCCTTCCTTCTTGTCTTCATTAACTCATCCTTTTCTCCTTTCCTTCCTCTTTTTCTCTTAACTTCTTTTTCCTCATTTTCACCTCGTCTCCTCTCCTTTTACGTCTCCTACCATCCTTTCTTTTATCTTAATTTTCCTCCATTTTTTCCTCTTTTCTTTTCCTCTTTCCTTGTTCCCTTGTCCTCTTGTTTTTCTTCTGTTCCCATTTTGTTTGCACGTCATCCCAACCTCTATTTTCCTCTTGATATGCTTATCTTTTCTTCTCCACTTATCTTATTATTTTCCTTCCATCTAGTGTCCTTCATTATTAATGTATTACCATACATCCTCCGTTCTTTAATTCTTTCTGTATATTCTTTTCCTCCTCTCCTTCCATTCTTTCCTTCCACTCTTCTCTTCCTCTCCTCCTCCTCCTCCTCCACCCCCCGCCGTTTGTTTGGATTCAGTCAGTTAGGTAGGCGACACCACATGTGGAGGCAGAAATAGCGGGAGCGAGTAAAAAGCCTCGCAGCTCCCTGACCGAGCATGCAGTCCGTTCATCAGGGCGTCTGAGCCGAGGACTTTATCATGTAAGATAAAAGGAGCATGACATGCAGCCAGCAGGTGAAGATTATTCCTCTAACTGAGACGTTCTCCTCCTTTATCCACCTTCAGCTCTACTTTTTCTTCCTCCTTACTTCACCCTGATGTGCAAGCTGCATGAAAACATACATCCAGTCTGGCAAAAGCATTTAATACAGAACCAAAAAAGCTACATTTAAGGTAATTTTGTTATGCTGCAGACAGAGCAATTGAACCATCCCATTTTTTTGCCTTTATTGTGTTCAAGCTCTTTGCGTTGACCTTGGTTGTTCTCGAAGGCTCTAAGGACATCTCAGATATACAGTGTTGTACTGACAGAACATTGGTCTATAAGTTTACAAAAGGAATAACATCAGTCATGAAGATTACATAATAATTGAGGTAAAACTAGGAAGCGATGGTTACATAAAACAGAGTCAAACAAGGGAGCACTGGAACAAAACTGCATTCAAAGTATATCTGTATGAATGTGCTTCACTGAAGCATTTGTCTGAGGTTAATAATACCATGTGTCCCCTCAATCACTGTGTCAGAAAAAATAGGTGCTGTTTTCAATGGAGATGGAATGAATGGATTATGTAGGACAAGTGATGTTAGATAAACTAAAAAAAGTTGAAATAAAGATCAGTGTAAGGACATACAGTGCTGTGGAAAAGTATATGGGTACAGAGATCTTCTATTTTTGCATATTCGTCACACTTCAATGTTTCAGGTCATCAAACAAATTTTATTGTAAGACTAAGATACCCCCAGAAAACACAAAATGCATTTTATAAATGATGATTTCATTTATTGACGGAAAAATGCTGTCCAGCCCATCTTTCCCTATGTTGAAAAGTAATTGCCCCCTTAGCTACCAATCTACCAAATGACCAAATTCATTTGGCACCTGATTTCAATCTCACCAGCCGAACCTACATATGATTACTGCCAGGCTTGTTGAATCTAAACATCACTAAATAGAACCTGTCTGGTATTGTGAAGTAGCTAAAGGGTCTCAAAAAGTAGCACATGATGCTACGTTCTAAAGAGATTCAAGAACAGATGTGAAACAAAGTCACTGACATTTATCAATCTGGAGGGTTACAAAGCCATTGTTAAGGCTCTGGGACTCTAGAGAACCACAGGGAGAGACATTATCCACAAATGGAGATAACATGGAACAGTGGTGAACCTTCTCAGGAGTGGCCGGCTCAAAGTCTGGACTTTAATCTCACTAAGTAAATGGTAAATGGTCTGCACTTATATAGCGCCTTTTTGTACCTTAGCGGTACCCAAGGTGCTTTACAATGTGTTTTGCATTCACCCATTCACACACACATGGCGACAGAGCTGCCATGCAAGGCGCTAATCTGCCATTGGGAGCAACTTCATGTTGGGGGGACCGGGGATCGAACCGCCAACCTTGCCATCAGTGGACAACCCTGAGCCACAGCCGCCACTAAGATGCTGTGACAAGACCTTAAAAGGGCAGTTCATGATTGTAAATCATCTAATGTGGCCGAATTAAAATTATGCAAAAATAGAAGACATCAGGAAGGGGGACAATACTTTTTCACAGCACTGTATGTGATGTAACAGTTGATAAAGGATGTTACTGTTGATGATGAAGCAGCAGCCGCAGCTTATATCAGGATGACTCTAGAAATGAGTGTGAGGAAGAGAATTTCTGACGCATTTCTTCCCAAAGAGGATGATTTGTAGAGCAGCTG
This sequence comes from Chromis chromis, assembly GCA_900302755.1. Taxonomy (NCBI): domain Eukaryota; kingdom Metazoa; phylum Chordata; class Actinopteri; family Pomacentridae; genus Chromis; species Chromis chromis. Next base: position 2,471 of record OMNN01073448.1, on the reverse strand, counting down.
GTTCATCCTCAGTTTCATCCTTCATTGCTGTTTATAATTAGGATTATGGGAAACGAAGACATTGTGTCTCTTTCTCTATCACACACACCAAAAAGATGTATGTTTTAACTCTGGTATGTTCCTTTCAGTGCATACCAGCTATTCTCCGTCTGTGCTTTAAAACTAAGTAAGCGACAAGAGAAACCTCTTGCAGTTCTATAGTTTTTCTCCCTGAATCGCAAAAAATCACATCCCCCATACCACTAAACTGTATGCTGTATACTGTGCGCCAATATCCAGTTAATAAGGTTGCAAAGGCAAGGGCAAAAGTGTGCATTCTCAGCAATAGTATGTGCAGAATATATTGATACAACCTACTGCACATGTATGGAACAAAGGTGTATGGAGAGTTTATTTACATTTACCAGTACTACTTAATCTAATATATGATTCGTTGGCTGAAAAGGAGTCACAGTTACAATGCGAAATATGTTGACTACAAACTTACTTGTGATATGTCACAAAGAAACATAACCCAGGAGAAAAAAAATCCCTAAAACATAGTTGAGAATGCAGTTTAGTTGTACAGGAACATAGTTTTTGTGATACTGGACTCATTCTGCAGCTAAATGTGGTCTCTTTGTACCAACAAGTCCTCCAACAATAACATAGTGCCTACCATACTGAACATGACCCATTGTACTCTGTTTGGTTTTGTTAAAGCACAAACACAACTTGAGTAAGCTTAGTGAACTGAATTACTTTATGAACCTGGTAAAAGAAATTTTACGAGTCGGAAAAGCTGCCTCTCATGTTAAACCCCTTTGTTTGATTGAACCATCCATCCACCCCGACCTCCTCCCTTCGCAGATTTATGATCAAATATTTTGCAAGTCCTGTTCAGAGACACAAACGTACCCACTTCCATGTACAGTTAAACATTCACACCTCCGACTGTGTTTATTTTTCCACGGATTAGACGGGAAAACCATATGTGGTGTTTTCATTCACACAGCGTAACACACCTACACACACAGAGAGAAGCAGCGTGGAGAGCAAATGCATGCACTTGAAGTAGTACTGAAAAGGAAGAAAGATTCAAAAAGTGGAAAGAAGTAAGTACAAAGCCTTGTGGATGCCCGATCCTGTCAGATCTTGGAAGCTAAGCGAGGTAGGACCTGGTCAATACCTGGATGGGAGACCGTGAGGGAACACCAGGAAGCCTGGGTGAATGCAGAGTGAGAGTGAGTGGTTGGTGGTGGTCTGAGGGGCTGATGGAGCAGATTGGCAGTCTTGCTTCCATCAGTCTACCCCAGGGCAGCTGTGGCTACAGACGTAGCTTACCACCGTTGAGTATGGATTGAATAAATAATGAAATGTAAAGCGTCTTTGAGTTTGAATAAGGAGGCTCCCAGTCTGTCCTTCACATTCTTTCTTTAATCCATCTCACAATCCAATCAATATAGCCTGTAAGACCTCTATTTTTTTTCCTTTTTATATAAGAAAAGATGAAAGAATGAATCCTTTCAAAGAAATATGGGTTAAGGGCCATTTAAGTTTGTTCATGTTATCTAAAAAATACTGTTATTTCTTTATTACAGTTTTTCTCAATTGTTTACACACAAAAACTGGTACTTGAGACACAATGACCACAACATGTAACTCATGCACCAACCCTTTGAACCAATTCTGCTAGACTACAAGCACAATTCCTGCTTTACACTATAAAACACACTTTTTTCAAAACACAACACACAATTCTCTGCGTTTGGCACAATCTTCATGAAGAAAATCTTTTGTTTTTACAAGGAACACACTGTCAGTCCAAATTCTAAACTTATTTTCCCTGCTATGCACACTGACTCATCACATGGGCAAACACCTGTCACATAGTTTTACAGTTAGCAGTCAGAGCTTTTACATAAAAGGTACGTTGTCATTTGGGACAACGTAAGTTTCCACCGATCAGCTCTGGTTCGTAACTGGTTCACTGCCCATCCATGCTTTTTAGTTTATCTCCCTCCATATTCTCCATTCCTCATCTTCTACTGAGGATTTTTTTTTCTGCCTGGTGATGGAAAGTGTGTGACCGAAATCCACAATCGCGTATACCCATTCTCCAAGCTATGGAAGACGCATGTGGAGATATAGCAGTTGATGCTTTTCATGGCTGGATACGCCATGCTATGCTGCTTGGCCAGGGAAAACATTGCTTGTGATGTGGATGAGGTGCTGTGGCCAGACCGAGACAGAAGAGAGGATGCAGCATAGTTCTTTTTTTTTTTTTTTTTTTACTGTAACTGGGTACAGTAAATTCTTCTGTTGATTTGTTTGTAGACCACTGTATGTTCAGCTTTGTGTTGGTTGGGATGTGCATTGTGTACATTGTTTTTGTGGGGAAAATATATTTCTTCCCGTGTAATTGTGTGTTCTGAGTATAAAAACAATATTCTAAAATATTTTACAACACACTTATGTATGTACTGTCTGTA
>OMNN01073430.1:8512-28588 GCA_900302755.1 Chromis chromis | reverse complement strand
CGTGTGTGTGTGTGTGCATGTGGGTGTGTGTGTGTCTTCTCATCCCAAGCAGAGCAACAGAACAAAACACCAGACTCCACTGAAGCTGACAAGAAATGAGCCCTGGGACGTCTCAGAAGCCGAGATGACAAAATACGGGTTCTGAAGAAAAAAGCAGCTCTTTCTGTCTGGAAGCTGCACTCATTTAATAAAAAGTCAAAGTTAACATTTCAAGTGCCTTTTTTAAAAGAGTTATTTCAGCGGAACTGTGTTTTTCTTTCAGTCAACCAAAACCAACGAGGAAGTGATCCCAATAAGACAAACTGTCCATAAAGCCAAAGAATGGAGTAGTTATTCCTCTATGCCACAGACTTACATTGTTTCACAAAAGCAGAATAAAAACACACCAGCAAACACTGGGTGACACTGGTTAGTTCATTACTATGTACATGGACACCAACAGACTCCTTTGTGCTGCTTGAAATGCTCAGTAAAGTATCAATTGTATGTCAATGTACAGCTGAAAAAAGATGTGTTGATTGGATAAAGCTGATCTAATTCTTAATCATTCCCGATGTTTATATACACCGATCAGCCACAGCATTATGACCACTGACAGGTGAAGTGAATAACATTGATCATATTGGTACTATGTGGTGTTCTGCTGGAAAACCTTGGATTTTAACATCCATGTTGATGAGACTTAGACACCCAAATAAACATTGTCCCAGAACAAGCACACTCCCTCATGCAAATGGCAATCCGAAATGTCACTGGCCTACCCCTGCAGGAAAATGCACCCCCACCACATGGCAAAAACATCAAACAATCAGGAACATCTTGAGGAACATGACAATGGCCCAAGATGTTGATTTGACCTCCAAACTTCCTAGACCCCATTCTGATCAAGCAACAACAGGATGCAGTGGAACAAGTTTTGTTGACAGAGGCCCCACTGCAGAACCCAGAGTACCCAAAGGATCCACGGCCAACGTCCTGGTGCCAGACCCCATAGGACACCTTGAGAGGTCCTCTTGTCCATGCCCAATGGTTCAGAGCATTTTTGACCACAGGGGGACCAACACAATATTAGGCAGGTTGTCATAATGTTATGCCTGATGGGTATATATCACAAAAGCTTCTATCTGTGGAGGACATTCAGCTAAAAACTTCAGCAGTCGCCATGGAAGGTGGAAGCATCGATATATTTTCATTTACGAAGCACCTTTTATAGCTCAAGGCCATCAATCAGATCAAACCAGTTACAGCCCTGCTTTCAGTTGGAAACTTACATTTGTCAAATCATCTTCCTCTTCTAGCAAATGAGGTTAACACACTTCTGGTGCCAGGAATACGTCTCTCTGAGATCTGGCTCTGTCTCTTTTGCTTACTAAGTGGAGGTTCTCCGCCGCCACTTGTCAGTGCAAAGACCGAAAAAGTGTAACTGATGGGATACAGGCAAACCCACCCTTCATTTGAAAGAAATGAAAGGAGACAGAAAGGGGGAGAACGAGTGTATCATTTGGCATCATTTGGCAATGATGATGGATTTAGTGTAGGAGGAACAAGGGTGTACTTTCACCGGAGTAGCCGGCTGAAGTGAGCTCATTTCAGAATGGAAAACAATTCACTCTCTTCGCCTCTATAGCCACAGGGTCCTCTTAAGTGCCACTCAGTCTGTGAGGTGTAATACATGTTAAAAAAAAAGTCTTTGTCCTCTGACAGCTGTGAGTACTCTTTGTGTGGCTACATCAATATGTAAATCCATCATGTCTTCAAATTCACGTTGTATGCATCCATATGGGAGCTCTAATGGCAGTACAACTAAGGAGAAATTACAATCAACCACAAACTTTACATGGAATAATCTGCTCTTCTGCAGACTGTTACTGAAAGCATGTCTTCCACTGAGTGACAGTAATGGTCCTTCGCTTCTTAAATATACTGTTGAGAAAAAGCAAATTGCTTGAATATGACTGACAAGTGCAGTCCATGCCTGCTCATTTCTGTGCGTTTGACTGCAAATGACTGTGTGACAGCTACGAATGCATAAACGATTTGATGAATAAAGCTTCCGAGACAGAAATAAACTCCTGTTGAAGGTTTGTATTATCTGTCATAAAGGCCAGGGTCATCCTTCAAACATGTCGGACACAGTCTACACATATTTGACAAACTACATCAACTCCAGGTTACACATTTGTATAGTAGACTATTGTAACTACAGTATGTTCAATGATCTATAATTCTACTTCACAGAAACATGCAACATATTGACATTAAAGGTAGTCGATAACGAAATCTAGTCTAGTAACCCAAGCTGTCCGTCCTCGCGCTTACATCACAGGGAGAAGTCTGCTCTTTCTAGTCCATTTGTGTGCTCATCTATGACAGTACATGAGTCTTCTGTACAGTCAGCTGTGAAGACATGTTGTTCATCATTTCAATGAACTGCTTCACTTCAGGGACGTCGATATCAATAGAGGCAATTTTCACCACTCAGCGGGAGCTTCTGAGGCTTATATCGTCTAATCTGTCGGCTGCAGGTAGAAGCGTCTCCCACGACTGAGAACTGTCTGGTCATGGCAGGTAACATCCTGAATATTAGAGCTCATTTAAACCCACAATGGCATCTTTGATTACGTATGTTTTTTTAAGGACTCTATTGTGGCTCAAAACTAGCGGTAATTACTGGAGGATTTGCCGTCCCCCGGATCAATACTTTAGTTTTCACTACAGGACGCAAATTTATGGGAAAGCATTTGTGAATACAGATGGGTTTGCCTCCGTGCATTCACTTTAGTAATTACCAGCACAGAGGAAGTCTTTTGTCGCTGTAAAGAGCTCCATCACTGAAAAGAGATTGAACCGGGCCTTTACTGAAGACATAAGAGGGACTGTAATTAGTCAGTCCAGCTAAATGACACCAAAAAAACAAGCCTTACTTTTCTTTTAATTTGATGCACATTCACTTAAATTTTTACGACTAATTGTATAGAAAAAAATACTTTGAAAAACAAACCCACAATTCTTATCTTCGCTTTGCTGTGAAATGCTGTTTCCTGCTACGCTGCGAGGCTGCGTCGCAGTGAGAGGAAAGGAATGTGCTGCTTTTTATTCTTGTGACTAATTCTGATTTAAAGTTTGGCCAGGTCAGCTGAACAGTGACAATGTGAAATAGAGTCGGGCTGTGAGAGGAATTCAACAGTTCGAAAGATGAAAGAGCGAGGTAAATGATTGGAAGGACATTTCGAGGACCTGAAGGTGAAGGAGTGAAATTGGATTTAATGCTGACACACAGCAAATGTTATGCCTTGAAAGACTAAATAAGCAGGATGCTATTCTTCTCGGAGCCGTGTGATTCTTTGTAACTTTATGTCCTTTTCAGACTCCAGGTGAATCATCCCCATCCTCCTTCTCCCTCCGCTTCCTTTCAAAGTGAGCTTGAGTCCTCCGTGTCTCTGCGGTCAGAGGATGCTGACCCTCTCAGTGAGGCCTTGCACATCTGCGTCCTCTCCACCCTCCTCGTCATCGGAGGCCGGTGCGGGAGGAGGAGGCACGAGGTGAGCGGGGTATGGCAAAGTGTGTTCCCGGGCAAACATCTGCCAGCGGCTGTCGTCGCTCTCGTGGGTGATGTAACGCCCACCCAGTTTAGTCTCCAGCTCCCGCAGGTCCAGCCAAGTCTGATAGTCCTGAGACAAGAGAAACAGCAACAAACACGGGGATGAAATTTCACTTTCAGGAGCCTTGAAATTAGATCAGTGTTAAAGGGGCTTTTACGCGTTCATAGTGCATTATGCAGTAATCGCTTTAGGTCGTGTGTGTGCGTTTATCAAAGCATGCATGTGGGTAGGAGCTTGAATTACCCTGAAATTATAAATGATCCTTGCTAGAGCTACTGTGACATTGAGGATTAGTTAATGTGTGGACATTCCTGCAACGAATACAACAACAACAGTGTTTAAAGCTGCAGAGAAGTCTGGGCTGCTCTCCATCCTCTTAACATTTTGTTTTGAGCAGACATTAAAAGAATCATTTTTACAGCTGATCTATCCTCTTTTGCCCTCAGTAAAATTCCAAAATATCAGCCTTGAGCCTCCATCTCACAGCTTGGATGTGAGTACACACTCTTCCTGTTTATATTTCCTTTAATGGCCACAGATTTTACAGATGCAATCTTAAGATCTTGAGGTGCTGCTCTGCCGCTAAAGTTAATGGCTGTCACCATATCTGGAGAAGATGCTGCATCGTGTGCTTATATTTGGGCGTTATGGAAGTGTGATTAAAAAAAACTCGAGTCAAATCATCTTTTTTTTAATGCACAGGCATGAACAGTGTTTGTGAGTGCACATTAAGCTACCTGTAAATATGCATGGCTGAGACTTTTGTCCACACTGTAGCGTTTCCTCATCTTAACTTGCAGAAGGTTGTTGATCAGGTCAATAGCTGGAAACACAAAAGGTTTACAGGTCATTCAGGAAAAAGTTGCAATAATAAAGAATATAAAAGGCATCAGATATCAACTCTCAACATACCAGCTGCTTCTGAACACTTTTACATCCACATATAATTGTAGAAGAATTACAATGCAACGGAAAAATGAACAGCTGCTTATCAGAGATTAAAGTATTCTTGGGAAATTTATTGTGACTTTTTTTATTTTGCTTGTTCTGCTTTGGCATTTCACATCCTTCCACATTTACACTGAGTTGTCAGTCTATTAGATAGATAAGATACAACTCAGCTGCATGATAAGTTTGGTGTCCTGTGTTGCATCATACAGAGAGGTGTTTTTGTTGTTTAGCCTGCATTTATCGATATAAATTGGGTGGAAAAATAATAGAAACACCTGCTGCTATACCTCACACACATATAATCCAACAGCACTGCTAACTAGATCCTTTCAAAATGATCGTAAAAGGTGAGTCATCATGTCTCTTAAATAGTTTGTATAAAAGCTAAGGATTACAGCTTTCATGAAAGGAGGATCTATTGCAAAACTGCTAAAACTAAAGCAGCATGTGATAATAAATCTCTCCTCTGTTCCCTGCCACTCTGTGTTTACCATCACTGGAGATCTGTTTCCAGGGGTTGTGAGGGTACATGAAGGCTGCGTTGTGGATCTGGTCATTGATGTCTTCATCCTCATTGAACGGGAAAGTCCCACTGAGGCTGACATACATAATGACGCCGACTGACCACATGTCCAATGAGCGATTGTAGCCTTGGTTCAGCAGCACCTCCGGGGCCAGATAGGCCGGTGTGCCGACCACCGAGCGACGGAAAGACTTCTCACCGATGATACGGGCGAAGCCAAAGTCACACAACTTCACCTGAGTAGAAAGAAACAGTTGTGAACAGTGAACAGGGATTTAAGAGCCATATGGGAATATGAGGGCGAGAAAAAAAAATTAATGAAATGACAGAGAGGTTTTTGAGAACAGTAAATAGAGGGGTCGTGTCTGAGCGAGGTGCTCATTATAGAGTGTGAAAACCATAACTGCAGCATGTAGGAAGTGTGGGTGTGTGTTTGTGTGAGTACCTGTGGGAAGGGATCAGCGGAGGCAAGCAGCACATTCTCAGGTTTCAGATCACAGTGAACGATGTTCTTAAAGTGCAGATGTCTCAGAGCTGCAAGAATCTGCTCACACATCAGCATACGCACATGCATGACCACAATCACACAAACAGGATACTAGTTAGTCAGAAAGCCACAGATGCTCACCTTTTTAAAAAATATAGTACGCGGCGCAGGAAATTCGCATGATGTTGCCCAGATAGAGACCACAACAAAAACATGCAGCAGGACACTGCACAATTCAGACGTCATTCACACACACAACACTTTGCATATTACAGCACATCTGTACAAACACAGCTAATCCCTCCGTTGCCATGACGCATACACACCTGTGTGATGAGGAACTTGGTGAGCCTCTCAGGCAATCTGCCTTTCTCACTCGAGAGGATCATCTCCAGCATGTCGCCATGCAGCTTCTCCATCACCACAAACACTTTCTCTGGGGTTTCAAACATGCACTCCAAGTTCACAATGCCCAAGTGACGTAAACTCTGTGGAAGATATATTACAATATTTATAGAGGCAGAGTGAGACCCGGAAGACGAGGTTAAACAGTGTGCGAGGCAGGAACAGTGTGACACAGAATAATACGAAGAGGAGACGAGACAGAGACAGATAATGTCAGTAAATTATAACAAACCACAAATGATGGAAAAACACAGAAGAGAGAGTGGAAAACTGATTAGTGCATTTTTTAATTCACAAAATACAAAAAAAAAAAGTTCTGTAAAAGTCCCTTTAATTACTGATGTGTTTATGACTCATGGGGATTTCATTTTTATGACACACTATCATTTAAATCCTGGTAAATGTGGAAGTGACACTTCTGCCATGGGCCAACTGATTTAACTGTAGAGCTAAAAGGAAGGTCAGGTGTTTCAGTGACAGAGTTGTAAACAAGTTTAGACAGCAAACAGACAGAGTGCTGTACCTCTGTCTCCATCTGCTGGTGAATAATCTAATGCACCTTTAAATATGAAACCTAAGCCAGAAAAAAAACTGGCAGCTAAAGAGGATGAAATTGAAAAGTATTTTGAAATACAATAATCCTAAATTAAAAGAGAGGCATAGGCTATACATTAAAGCAATAGAGATGTGATTTTTCCCCTCAAAACAGTACAGTAGGATGCAAAAACACACAAAAATGATTTTTCACTGAGGCTACAAACTACTATGTCTTAAACTTGTTCAGTACATAAGATATTTGGCATGACAGTAATAGTTAAATTAGTTACAAAACAGTTATAATATTCTAACTATGCTAGAGCAAAGAGTTTATAATTTGGGTTTTGGTTCTCACCACAAATATTCTATTAAACCAATCCTTTCACTACAATTCAGTGGTTTTTACTATAATTCCTATCTTTTCACTTTTTCTCACACATGTAAATCTGTTAAATTATACCGTCATTAATAATGACTTAAACTCTACAAATAATCTTTACTGTTTTAAGTCTCTGAATTTTAAAGCATTTGCTTTCAGACCGTATGTTAGTTGTTTGTTGATACATAGTTTTCATGGATTTAAATGGGGTTTTCTCATTTCTAATTTCTAATAAAATGGAATCCCTGTAAACATAAAGTTCTGCAATAGAAAACGAACATTTAAACTAGCTATGACTGTAGACTATCGAACAATAATTTCCTGAAATTTTAAATAAGGATGACTCATCACTGGAAAATAGCTGCACTAGCAGATGTCAGTTATCAGATCTCTCAGACCTTTGTTGTGTTTGTAGATGGATACCTGCCAATTCTTAATTTGTACAGCACAGCTCACTGTTTCTAAAAACCTTTGTCTCAGTGCGTGAACACTATTGTCCTGTTAAAACACGTATAATCACCTAAAAGTGTGGGGATTTCCTTTCCATTTAATATGATAATAACTCATACAAGGGTTTGGTCAGATACTGAAGCATCTGTTCCTCAAAGGTAACCACCGAGAAAATGTTTTATGTATTTCCTTTTAGAAATGGTTTCAGTTGAAATGATGAGCAGTGAAATGTATGCTGTGCGTGTGTTTACCTGCAGGATTGCCACCTCATTCCTCAGCTGACTCTCTTGCTTGGTGGGAAAGCGAAGCTTGTCAATGACCTTAACGGCGACGTCTCTCCCCGTCTTCCTGTGCTTTCCTGAAGAAGTTTGAAGAAGAGTGTTAGAAACAGATGTGACTGTGAACTGGACCTCACATACATGTGTACATACTGTACACTGTCCCTGTCAAAGTTTGTACTCCAGTGATTTAACACAATGCTATGATATTGTTGGGCATTTAAAATGCTTTTTCCTCCTTCCTGGTCAAATCCTGGCACCTACAATACTCATAATACAACTTTATTACCAACTGAGATTTGAATGTGTAATATTTGTGGTAATACACGTAGCCTTTAGCCTCCAACCTCAAGTAGGGATGACGAGCAGCCTATAGAGATCTGATAAGCTGATCTACACATGAAACTCCACACTCCAAGATTTTTTTACATTTTCAAACTTCACTTGTAGAAATTTATCCCAGAAGGATAATTGTACGTTCTCCTCCAAACCTGTATACAGACTGACGATGTGTAATATTGCTCAGGTTCCCCTTAAAATCTACTGTCTGGCACATACACATCAAACATGCACCAGTAGAGTACATGCTTTGGAGAATTTATGATGTGCTCCCTTGTGTCTCATTAGCATTAAACTTTAGACATCACTGTTTCCTATATGGCACTTTGAACGATTCACTTTGACTTTTATAAAATACATAAATCTACAGCTGACCAACATCACTGAACATAGGCTTACATACCTCCGTACACTACTCCAAATTGCCCAGATCCCAACACTTCATCAGCAAAAATCTGGTACACTGTGCCAATATCCTGTAGGAAAGCAATATATCATCCAATCACCATCATGCTTTGCTCAAATGAACATAAACATTGAAGGAAATTGTTCAAATTGACAAAAAGTCTTACCACATTCTCTTGGATTTGACTGTTGGACACAGATATGCTGATAGAGGCTTGTCCTGGAAAAACAACAACAACAAAAACATACAGGTTATACAGTCATCTACAATCTCATATGTAATGTATGTTTTTTTTTCCTCTACTGAAACGCAGCTCAACATACTAAATGTGTAAAGAACCACTTTAGCAATCTCCATTTAACCAGCATGTTTCTCAACTCACTGTGTGGCGTATTCCCCTCAGCTGGCGGTGCATCCTGAAAGATGACCGGCATGAGGGCCTGGCGAATGGCGCTCTCCCACGCCTTCGCCACCTCGCGCCCGATGCCGCTGTTCGGCGCCACCTGGCTAGGGGAGGGAGGCGTCTGCGGGAGAGTCTGGGGGTTGCTGGGGGAAAGAGATGGGAGCGTGTTGGGGTCCTCCCCTACAAAGTAGCACATAGTGGCTGTGATAAGCTCGAAACAGTGGGGATTTGTGCCTTGGGGAACGAGAGTGAAGTCACCAGCCGGACGCAACTCTAGGATCTCAGATAGAGGGATCTCCTGCAAGAGGATGGATGGATGTGTGAGAAAAAAGGGTGCACACTTCAAATACATGACTTGAGAGAAGAGTAAACTTTACTTACCTTGTAGTATTTGTTGGAGGTGTTATTCTGGAAAAGGATGATACACTTACAGTCCAGACGCCAGTAGTGCCTCTTTCTCTGTTGGGGGTTGAGACAACAAACATAAGACAAAGACATGGAGGAGGGAGGAATGGGGCATGGATTGGGGGTAAAGTTCAGGAATCAATAGGAATACCTGAGTGGCCAGACGAGAAGAAGGATGAGCAGGACTACAAGCTGCAAGACGAGAAGGAGTAAATATAGAGAAAGACAAAAGAGACAATAGCGAAAGAAAGAAAAAGAGTGTTAGTGCAGCCAGAGAGGGAAAAATAAAGACTTCGGAGGCAAACAAATTTCTTTGAGGTCAAATAGATTCTGAATGCTAGGGGAGAGAAAAGGCAGAAAATGGGCTTTTAGGCTGAATTCACCACACATCGGCTGAGTGCTGTTATGTTTTTCAGGGAGACTCAACTTCGTCATCAATCAAGTATTCTTTTTTTCCATGCACACACACACACATGCACACTCACATATACACAAATATAAAAGAAAGAGAAAGAAATAAAGTGCATAAACACAGAAGGACCAAATAATAAGGGTGCAAACTGCTGCCAGAGGAGCTGCCCGGCAGAGAAAATAGACGGATGACTAGGAGGCACTTGTTATCTCTGAGTGAGCAGAAAGTAAACAAAAAAATCTCGCTGCGGTAAATCATAGAAAAGGGAGTGAAGCGAGTGAGTTCATGCATCTGGAATAAATTGACTTAAGTCTGTATGTTTAGATACTTTTTGGAAGAAGAGCAGAAAAGAAATTCAGTCAGAGGAAATCAAGGGAAGTATGGGTGATGCTTTTACCAGTGTGTCCTTATTGCTGTAGTGAACCATCCATCCTTCCTTGATAGCTGTGCTGGATCGACGGGTTGTCTGTCTCACCGACTGTACCACCCTCATCAACGGGATGTAAACGCTAGAAGAAAAAGAAGGACAGAGTTCAGGTGGTTGGCAGGTAGCATGAAGTTGTTTTTTAAACATTCCTTGGGTAGTTTTTCTCCAAATGTGTCTTAATACCTTTGGTCTCCACTGGTTCCATCCTGGTTGTTGTCAGGAGAGAAGGATCCAGGGATGCTGCAGGCCTCGTCTGAGTCGTCTATCGAAGACTTGTCCGAGGCGTCGTACTCACTGCTGTAGTCCATGGGCACCTCCGGGTCTGCACTGGGACTCAACATGTCTGGGGTAAAAACAAGGGAGAGAAAAGGGTTTATTTAAAGTGACTGTGTTTAACATACTGTGGAAAAAATATTACTTATTGTTGCTACCATGACAACTACTGAGGCTACTAATATTAAACTATAAAAGGAAAGTACAGCTCCACATGCATCAGTACCGATAATACTCACCACAGTTACTTCTGTTGTCTGAGAAGATAAAAAAGATTAGTTGCAGTGAGTTTCAATGTTGTTAGAATAATGTGTTATATCATGTATAGTTTGTTTTGACAATGGAAACATGCAGATGAGAGATTTTATCAACTCCATGCAGGGTTAACAGAGTCTTAAACACATCAGAAAGGTGATAGAGTCATATCTTTCCTCACCTCCAAGGGTCTCCCCGAGGCAGTCATTAGGAACCTTGTATGCGCAGCGTTTATGGCAGTTGAATTTACAGTCTGAGAGGAATGAAACACAGTTAATTCAAAGTAAATTACATGTCGGCTGATTAGATTGGCTAATACTCTGCATATGTCTTTCATTTTCTGTCTGTGCTCACCTTTGCACTGTAGACCCTGCCTGAACAGCCCTCTGAGAAGCCTCTTGCAGTACTGGCACACGGTCGGCCTTGTGTACGAGTGGACGGCAAACGTATGGGGCACCTTCACTTTGCTCATCAGGATCTTGTCCAGATGAACCGGTCGGCCTGTGTAGAAGCGCCGGGCTTCGCTAGGGGTCCGTGGCTAGCAGAATAGAAAGGAAACAGAGGTAATTATTTAAACAAATAAATAAAAACTGACATTATCATCTGACAAACTCATTTATTGCTATGTGTTTATAAATGTCCTACTTCTAATCCTGTAATAAATGAAGTTGATTCATACTACTTGTTTTCAAATAGCTGCTTATTCATACTTCCAGTCATGACAGAGCAACATTATTATTTATCTAGAGTAGGGTTTTGGGTCACCCGATGAACTGAAATTCAATAATAACTCTCTTTTAGCTCTATTTTTGGTCTCTACCACCCCTGAAGGAAATATTTGGGTCTTTAACTGCTAAATGCTCCACTTTGTTTCCCAGCTAGTCTCTAAGTGTATCAGTCTGTTGTTTGTTCCTGAGCAGACAGTGGGTCGTTTGAGTTTTTTCCACTAAAAACAACAACCAGCTGCATCCAAAATATGACGCCATGAGAGAGTGTACATGTAGCATGAAGAGGCTGCATTTTCAGGGCTGCAGTTGTAGGACCGCATTTTTAGGACCCCTGTTTTTCATCAACTTTTCGGGGGGCCCACATACAATAGCAAACAAAAGAACTATGTATAGTTTGAGTGGAATAAATCTTTAAAACCATACCTCGTTTGTTCAAAAGTACTGTTTGGGTGGAATAAACTTTTATAACTATGAGTACTTGGACAGAAAGTAGTGCTTTGAGCGGAATAAACCTTTAAAACCACTATTTATTTGTTAGAAAGTACTAATTTACGTGGAATAAAGCATTCAAACTACAAGTATTTGGAGAGAAAATAGTATTTTTGGTGGAATAAAATTTTAAAACAATAACTCATTTGCAAAAAGTAGTATTTTGGGTGAAACAAACCTTTAAAACCGAGTGGAATAAACCTTTGAAGCTATAAGTCATGCACTTTAGCTATCGTCCAAATTGGCAGGTGGTGCTGTCGCAACAAACAAGGGTCCTAAAAGTGCAGCCCTACAAGTGTGGTCCTGAAATTCCTCTGCTGCAGACACATTATGTTGGAATATACAGTATAAGTAACCCCCTTTCACACTGTCCTTTTGTTTTCACATTGTGATCTGATACATCATTGAAAAATATCAATTGCAGCTGGTTTAAGCTTCTGTTTCCTCTCTAATTAAATGACTTTCCTACATCATCTTCGTAATTGGAGTAGATTAACAGGGGAAATCAGTCAGCAATAAGCGTTGTTGCCTTGAATGAGCTAATCGGTTTACTTGAAGGGTGCACATAAATGACAACACACCACTTGTAGTGGAATGCAGTCCTGCTGGTAGTTTTGAAGGTTTTGAGATGGGTATCTCAAAACCTTCAAAACTGCATACCTAAACTACAGGCCTTTTCATTCTGTGTTGAAATTTTTAAATAAAAATATTAACTTCTAGGTGTCCATTCCATTTGCTACCAGCTTTAAACTAAAAATCTTCTAAATCAGTGATTAAACTGAGTTAAACTGGGTTTACCCAACTTAATGTTCTCCAGTGGACAGCCTACTTCATTTTTCTACTATTAAAGTGCCCATAGTATTGAGAGAATTAATTCACCAGTACCATTTGTGTGTGTGAGCGAATGAGGCTGGTGTCTTCTGCACAGGTGGAGGTCGTCCCCACACTGTACACCGACTCAGTGGTGGAGAGACGTAGGGATTGGCTGCTGCTCAGGGACGTGGTGGACAGACGACGTTTACGAGCTCCACTACAGTTGTTGGGGATGCTGAACGCACAGCGCTTGTGGTAGTTTAATCCACATCCTGCAGGGGGCGGCATGGACCAGAGAGCCAGGGAGCAGCAGGTCAGGAGATGGAGGAGATGGAGGATATTTTGGTATCAGTGTCACAATTCATTCAGTGTCTTTTCTCATTCACACTCTTTCTATTTAATTTTTCTCACCGTCACACTTGAGCCCCTGTCGGACCAGTCCGAACAGCATCTCTCCACAGTGATCACAGAAGGCCGGGGCCCGGTATGAGTGCACGTTGAGCGCGTGGGGCCGAATCTGGAAATCTTCAAAGGTGGCTGCCGCTAAAAGAGATAAAAGGGGCACAGTGTGATCACAATGTGTGTCAAGATACAATCATTGTACTGGAACAGGGTGTAGGATGATTAGATGGATAACATGGAAACAAGATGGAAAATTACATACAGTTTCCTCCTGATGGAGAAGCATTACAGTTTGAAACACTGAAATAACAGATTAGGCAGTGTGAGATACAGTGTAGTCAAATAAGCAGATAAGGACTGATTTCATATTGAGTTTGATATGACTATCTTGTCCATATGGCACAAGACAGAAACATTACAAGAGAAGAGAAGAGAAGAGAAGAGAAGAGAAGAGAAGAGAAGAGAAGAGAAGAGAAGAGAAGAGAAGAGAAGAGAAGAGAAGAGAAGAGAAGAGAAGAGAAGAGAAGAGAAGAGAAGAGAAGAGAAGAGTTCTTACCAGAGAGCACCACCTCCACCAGATCTCCCTCCTGAATGTCACCGGCAGCTTTAACTAGTTGCAGGATGTTGTTGGTGGTTGTGTCGTGTTTGAACAGCAAAATCTTGTCATAGATGCCATAGAAGCCGCACTCTGGAAACTGCAACATACAAAAAAAGAACATAAAAGAAAGTAGGTTAGGAATGACCATGGAAAAGCCATTAATGTCATGATTTAAGTGCTAAATTGAGAAAATGGTTGTTTCATGTCATATAATTTAATATGTAACTTTATATCAGCTACAAAAGGTTTAGTGGTGATATTAGCTTTTCGTGTTGACAAACAGGCCACTGAGCTTCTGTTAGTGACAGAAAGTGCTTAAATAAAACTGAGAATGAATACATAATCAGAAGCAACCAGCTATAACAGGAGAAAACAAGACATTAGATGGAACTGAATGGACAAACACATTTAATACAGGACAAGAAACACTTTTTTCATCATGTCAATTAAAAACATGATTTAAAAAGGTAAATATTTATAGAAAAAGAGTGTTAGTGCAATATATTCACTTTTCACTTATTATTATACAGAAGAATTGTTATTTTATATATGTTTGATTGATTATATTTACAATTTTACAGTTAAGTTTTAAGTGTACATTTTTTGCATTATGTTTCATAGATCCCATAAAAGCAATGGCAAAAGATCAAAAAGCCTTAGCGTGTTGGTGTTTACAAGGAAATAGGGAAGAAAATGCAAAATGTATACAACCCAGATTTGCACATTCTTTGAGTTTTGTGTTGAGATTTAAATTTTAAAAAGATTCTTCATGACTGTGTGAAACTTATTCATAAAACTACAGAACTAAGAAAATATATTGGATATTACATCTTATTTGATCATGTTCAAGTCATTTATAGAGACAAAATCTTAGACTTTGTCAATACTTTTCAAATACTGGACAAACTCAACAGTCCCTTTTTATATTCAAGCCTGGAGAAAGCACCTAGACTGTCTTTAACAACTATATCATGAAATGCACATTTACTCCATATTATACTTAAAACTACATCTAAACAGTTGCTACTCTTCTGTTCTCATTAAAAATAACAGCATCTGATATAGTTGTACCAGTTGTACAGTTGTAAACATTCATACCCACTGGGAATATGTCTATACAGTATGTTTTTATTACTGTATGTCCTTAATGAAATCTATCATGCCACTGTGATATATAGCCACACACACACACACACACACACACACACACACACACACACACACACACACACACACACACACACACACACACACACACAAACACACACACACACACACAGATGTATTTGTGCTTTTTAAAGCTTATATTGTATTGCTCTTTCAGGCGGCCACCTTGAACCAGATGAGACGGTAAATGATTTTCTGTTTCTCTGTTTCTGAGTCGACGTCGTTCGTGGCACAAACTTCAAATAAACAATATTCCTGTGTTTGTGTGCAGCTGCTGGAAGCAGGTCTCAGGGAGTTAAAGGAGGAAACTGGACTCAAACTACAGCCAGAGGACGTTTCTCCAAATATACTGGGACTTTGGGAGGTGAGACGGACACACAGACAGCAGCAACACTATGAACCTGACATCCATCTGAAACAGCCGACTGTGGAGTTGAATATTAGGACGATATTCTGCGTTTCTATTAATTGATTACTGATAAAATTCATTAAATGCACTTCTTTGGCTCTGATGAGCAGACAAGCACATTATCAGACTGTAGCAGCTCCAGTGAATTAGCAGAGCTGTGTGTGAAGGTGAGGTGGCAGATGATGCTGAAGTTGTAATAAACAACACAACCTTCCACAAGCATGTCCAGCTTCACCTGAAAACACCTGAATATTTCACCTGTTGGTGTCAGTCCCACTGAAACTTATTCTGCTGACGGTCCTGGTCTAATGCTATCACTGAGAGGTTAGCTGTGCCTCTTAGCCTGCGGCTCACACTATCTGAAGAACCGTAACATCTTTCTAAAGTCAGACTAACTTTAACACTGTTCTAACTGACAGACATGTCTCTTTAGCAGAGATTCAACCTGCAAAAAGTGAACAAGAAGCACAGCCATTGACACAAATCAGGACATTCGCTGGATTCAGATTAACTAATGCTACGCTAACAGCTAGCAACCAAGTTAGGAGGCAGCCAACAGATTACCTTGAAACGGTGTCTAGAAAACAATAGCTAATAATGCTTTAAGATCTGGACTTTATTAGGAAATAAAAGAGACAGAACAGACAAAGGTTAAAAACCAGAGAACAGAAGACGGAACTGCAGAAGACAAACTGATCAATCTCAGTCAATCGATCAATCAGTAAACACAGGACAGCATCCTAATGTCACATGAAGCTCTGACGTCATCACTACTATTTTTATTGTACACATTCAGTTGTAGTAATCCTTATGTATTTTCCAGTTTAAATTGTTTTGCAAGCATCAAGTCACCATCAGTCATTACATCCATGTAAAACTAGGTTAACCAGGTTAATTTGGTTCCACTAGCACATAAAAAAATTATTCTGTAACCCTGGTGTTTGTGATTAATTGACAGTCCTCTCTGTCTGTGTGTCTGTCAGTCGGTGTTTCCTCCCATGTTGTCCAGAGGGCTTCCTCAGAGACATCACATCGTCATCTACATGCTGCTGCACTCGTCCTTCACACACCTGCAGCTACAGGTAACCGCTGAGAGCAGCTCGTCTCTGCTGCATGGCTTTGGAAATGACTGCAGGACGTGTACATTATCATGGTCTGATCTTCTACTGACTCTAATCGACCAATCACGTGCTGCCAACCTCAGTCAATATGAACAGTTATAATGAATAGAAACATTTATCACAGTAAAAAAGTGCTGCTACTTCGAGTGATGCAAGAGAGGAATGCTGGTAGAAAACTGTTAATGCTGCAAGTTAATACATGTATTTACCAACTCAGTGACTCTCAATGCTGCTGCTTATTCCTGACTTAGAGCTGCACATGAAACTTTATTCATTTAAACATGATACTCAACATTGAGGTCTGACACTGTCCTATAATGGAGTAGATAAATAGTCTATTCTATTGGCATTTAGTCTGATCAATGCCAATAGAATAATCAATTTTCTTATTTTCTTATTAGCTGCGGTACCAGCCAAGTAAACGGACTGGGCAGCAAATCAGGACCAAGCGTAAAAGCGTATATATGCATTTCCTGAATCACCAAATGAATGCACGTAGGTTCCTGTAGCAACGCAATGAACACAGTGAGCCATAATGTAACTGCACAGCTTTGTTCAGTAGGATTATTATTATACTAACAAGCAGCTCAACAGGTTTGCAGATTTAAACATATTCTCTGAGAAAATGTATCAATCAGATGAACCGTTGGGAGGATGAAGAAAATTAAGGAGCTTCTTACAGCCGATTTTAAATCCCAAACTTTGAACAGATCCTCCTCCAGAGCAGGTTAGCTGTGCAGCATCGGTTACCATGATGATCTAGCAGGTTAAAAGTGTCTTTCCTCTCTTGGTGTCTCCACCCTGCAGGCCTCTCTCAGCCCTTCACCTGCTGAGGTCAGCGCCTGTTTGTGGGCCGACAGCCAGCTGGTCAGATCCATCGTGTCCGCTGTGGACGGCGAAGACGGAGAGGTTCGCCTGGACGACCTGCCGAGTAGCGTCAGGTATAAAATAAGCACATTTATAAAGATGTCTGTGAAATTTTAGCTCGATATATTGAATACTTGGCAAGATAATGTTTTTTTTAAAAATATTGACCCACTTTTAGCAGTTTTTTTCACACTGAAATTTGAGCCTTTGGACGACAGTATCTCAGGAACTATTAAAGATACAATCCAGTAATTTTCACAGTTTTATCTCATCATGTCATCGATTCACAATCTGAAATATCGGACAAGTAGATCAAATAGTCTCTGATTATGGGTGAGTTGAAATATGAAAAAAAAAATGAAGCTGTCATGAAAAGTCCCATCTTTTAGCACACAATAACCTCTCAGCTTGTGAAAGTCCGTAGTTGGACGTAAGCCTTCCTCCGTTCTCTCCACCTTTGCCGATCTTGTGCCGTCCTGTGCCAGTGTCTCTCCGTTCTGTCGAGGTTGTATCGCCATCTTGTTTTTTGTCACCCTTTATTTCTTGTGTGACCCCTCAGCGTCCATTGGGTGATCCTTGACGTCCAACGGTTGTCGGTTATCCTCGCGAGGTGGCCTGCCCACTTCCATTTGAGTTTACTGACCGTTTATAGAATGTCTCTGACTTTGGTTTGATCTCGGATCCATTCTGCTGTTTTCCAATCTCGCCACGTGATGTTGATCCGTTCGTGGGCTCAATTTGAGAGTTTGTTTCTTGGTCTGGTTCTACGTTTTAGAGCTGTAGGTGACCGTCAATAATAACAAAAATTGATAATGCAGACGTCAGCTAATGATATTTTTTAACCATATTTAGCTGCATTTCACAATAATGCAAAACAAAACATACAGAATGCTTCAGGTAAGGTAATTTCATTGAACTATAATAACGGATTGAGCAGGTATGAAAAGTTATACCACAAAAACACATTGAAGCTTGAGGCTATGCCCACAGTATCCAGAGTTTATGATAAAAAAAAAAAGTTTCAAGCAGATGAAAGATGATCGAGCAGAAGGCCCCTGGACTGGAGGTGGAATAGGACTTTTTTAATAACTTTATTGACAGTCAGTCTTGTCTCATCTTTCAAAACACTGGCTGTCGATGAGTCGCAGGAGTGTGATGCACATCTGCTTATTATCCTATGACAACAGATTTCTGTAACACGTCTGACAGAAGCACAGCCGGTTCTGATAGAACAGTGAGAAGTATTTCCAGAACCACAGATTGTCAGATGATGCGGAAACAGTCGGCGTACTTTTGCGACCTTTAACCTCCTGCCGTGTTTCCAGTGTATCGGAGGTGTCTGCAGACGGAGCTCTGACCGACTCCTCGCTGCCTGCGGCGGTCTTTGTCAGTCGGGCGCCAGCCAGCGGTCCAGACGTGGAGCGGGTCAGCACCGGGACCAAGTTTGCCCTGGAGCTGTGGCTGAGGAGCCTGGATGCCGCTGACCTCTGACGTCTGACCTCGACCCCATCCTGCAGGCATCAGGAAGGACAGTTTTGGATCTGAGAAATTATGTTGCTTTAATTTAATATACTGTGAATCTCACTGTTGTTTTTCAATTAAACACAAACTGGAAATGACTCTGTAGTCTGTCTTAAGTATATTTACACTGGTCTTATCTGAAGACAGCAAAATATATTAAAAAACAGGGGGAAAAGGAACTTTAATAACTAGGTTCCTGTCAGTCTACAGGGTTCTAAAGCTGCTTGTTAGTTCCTGGTTCTGTTAGGAAATGATAGGTTTAAAGAAATCAATAAATGAATAACAAAATTTTAAATTCTTCCTGTATAGTTGTGATTTGTACCAATGGAATAGTAAAGTTGTTCTGTGATTGAAATGAAAATGTGCTGGTACAAGAATGGGGACATCCATAATGTGAATCTCACGTTCCACCGCATTTCAAAGGTGTTCTGTTGGATTGAGATCTGGTGACTGGAGGCCATTGGAGTACAGTGAACTCATTGTCATGTTCAAGAAACCAGTTTCAGATGATTTGAGCTTTGTGACATGGAGCATTATCCTGCTGGAAGTAGCCATCAGAAGATGGGTCCACTGTGGTCATAAAGGGATGGACATGGTCAGCAACAATACTCAGGTAGGCTGTGGCGTTTAAACGATGCTCAGTTGGTACTAAGGGGCCCAAAGTGTGCCAAGAAAATATCCCCCACACCATTACACCACCAGCAGCCTGAACCGTTGATCCAAGGAAGGTTAGATCCATGCTTTCATGTTGTTTAAGCCAAATTCTGACCTACCATCTGAATGTTACAGCTGAAATGGAGACTCATCAGACCAGGCAACGTTTCTCAATCTTCTATTGTCCAGTCTTGGTGAGCCTGTGTGAATTGTAGCCTCAGTTTCCTGTTCTTAGCTGACAGGAAGTGGCACCCGGTGTGGTCTTCTGCTGCTGTAGCCCGTCTTCTTCAAGGTTGTGTCGACGAGTATTTATTTGAGTTAGTGTTGCCTTTCTATCATCTCCAACCAGTCTGCCCATTCTCCTCTGACCTCTCACATCAACAAGGCATTTCCGTCCACACAACTGCCACTCACTGGATGTTTCCTCTTTTTCAGACCATTCTCTGTAAACCCTAGAGATGGTTGTGCGTAGAAATCCCAGTAGATCAGCAGTTTCTGAAATACTCAGACCAGCCCGTCTGGAACCAACAACCACGCCACGTTCAAAGCCACTTAAATCCCCTTTCTTCCCCATTCTGATGCTCGGTTTGAACTTCAGCAAGTTGTCTTGACCAAGTCTACATGCCTAAATGCATTGAGTTGCGGCCGTGTGATTGGCTGATTAGCTATTTGTGTTAACAAGCAATTGAACAGGTGTACCTAATAAAGTGGCCGGGGAGTGTATATTGACTTTTATTGTGATTTTTTTTTCAGCCAGCCAGTCATACATTAGATG
>OMNN01073349.1:0-11695 GCA_900302755.1 Chromis chromis | reverse complement strand
TTTATGTCTGCTGTTCTTCCTGCAGCTGGCCTCCAACGTCTGCTCCTTCGCTGTTTGCAACGACTTCCTCCTGATCACCACGCACTCCCACACCTGCCGCTGCCTCCATCTGAGCACGCTCACTGTCAAAGGTGGGACGGAGACAAACGCGCACATTGAAACGTTTTTTTTTTTTTCCTTTGTTAATCAAAAATAGAGTTTTCTCTCTTTACCTATACATCAACAAATTAAAACAGAAACACACAGAAATTACAGCTTTGTATTAACACCTAATAGCACATAGATAACAGCAGCAAAATACAACCAAAGCAACATGGACACAGAAGAAGGAACACTTAATTTGAAATCAAAAGTTAAAAAACACTTAGTTTAAAAGGAATCCAGATATACATTTAGCTCAGACTGAATGCAGTTTGATATTTTTAATTGTCCTATTGTTAACCCTTTAAGACCTTAGCCTCAAAATGTCCACCTGGTCTTTTTTTTTTCTTATTTTGATTACAAAAAGGTAAGAAATGTCCTGTGAGTGCTTGTGCCCATTTTTTCAGCAGAAACTTTCAATATATGGCATTTATTTACAATTTACTGCCTATTATAAGAGTTATGATAATTTTACGGTAATTTCATCCAGCGGATTCCTGGGGGGGCACGAATGAAATTACCGTAATGGCAATGTTGTTGCGCTTTACAGCCAATATGGTGTCATTATGGTAATTTTACGGTAATTTCATCCAGTGGATTCCTGGGGGGGCACGAATGAATTTACCGTAATGACACCATATTGGCTGCAAAGCGCAACGCCTCAGCTTTCAGAAACCGTTTGATTTTTTTCCGATAGCACAAACGGTGACATATTTACAGTATTCCAAAGTGCGCTTGTCGCCACTCTCATTTCACAGAAGGAAGCAAAAAGGCCCCCAGTACACTTTACCTGAACAAATGGCAGACAAAGTTAGCCACTTGGTGAAAACACAAAAGAATTTAGCTGCTAAATAGCCAGACTTCTTTTAGGATGTTTGAGAGAAATGTAAAGGTCCCATATTGTCCCCCTTGTTCAACAAATTAATGAAAGTCTCACATGTCCCCAGAATGTGTCTTTCAATTTTTGTAGCTCAAAATACTGCAAAGATGGTTCATTTCACTATAACTGTATAATGTTTGGTGCAAATGACTGAAGTGGATGCTGGTTAACATGTAGTCTTAAGTCATTGTTTCATACTCAATGTTCAATTGTCTGACAACAGAAAAGGAAAAATGTGTAATTGAGAACAGCTTTATTGATCATTTGGCTGTATTAAATGCAGTATATTTGAGCACAGAGAGCAGGAGAGAAGCAAACAGATGTAAATACCAGCTAAGTTAAGTTTCACTGGGGTACAACAGGCAACATAAAAACGCAGTAACCCGCCCAGTTTATTGGTTTCAAATCAGTCTTAAAGTTTCCACTGTCTCTGAATGTCCCTCAGTCCCTCAAGCTAATGGTAGCATTAGCCACATTAGCTTCACAGCGAGCTAACACTAAGGATTTTTCAGTAACTTCTTTTAAATCACTTCTTGAAACCCACTTTTATAAACTTGTTTCTATGTGAAGTTTACTTTTAGCTTCAATTAGTTTTAGTGTTCTATTCTGTATTTATGTACTACAGTATTTATCTGTTTATTTTATATGTTTGTGTGTCGTCTTTAATTCTTTCATTTTTAATTTCTAACTTTTAATTCTAGTTTTAAAACTGCCTAGTTCCTTTGCTTGATACGCGTCCTAATCTAGCTAATTATTCATTTAACTTATTATTATCATTTTTACTATTTGTTTTATTGACTGCGCCGCCTTGTCTCCTTAAGCCTTATGTCTTTTTTTATTTGTTAGCATCCAGCCTAGTGAGTTCATCCTGTACTTCCGAGATAGAGAGAGATTTAAAGGAGAAACCAGTATTGCTGGATGGGGTCTTGCTTGATTGTCTCTGTGTTTGCATGTTTCGACTGTCAGAGCACCTTGTGAACGCTGTTCTTAAAGGTGCTATATAAATAAATGTATTATTATTTTTTTAAATTTTTATTTTTGGGGGGAGAGTTTTTTTCCGTTTATTGGTAGAGAGACAGAGTGAAAGCGAGGAGACAGGAGAGTGACATGCAGCAAATGGTCTTGAGCTGGAATTGAACTCATGACCACTGCTAAGGGACTGAGCCCATGCGGTATCGCCTTAATTCAATGAGCTAAACGGTGGCCCAAGTTATGAATATTATTATTATTTTCCTGTTGCTGAAAGGACATTTCTATCAGTAATAAAAGTAATCTACTGGATCTTCAGCTCCTCGGATGCTGGGAGTGCATGAAGACTCTTGTGTTCACTCTTGCAGCCAGCAGCAGAACATTTGGTGAGCTTTGGTCATGCAGAGACATTTTAGAGTTAGCAGCTCTAGAAAGTCAATAAACCTGGTGGACGGTGACGCACCTGGACATGTGGGAAATCCTAAGCAATAATATGCATACATTGTTGTGGTTACAGCTTGTTGTGTGCTCCCAAAATGGGAAAAATTGATGTGAAAGACTTGGACGAGATAATAAAACATTAAATTTGATGCTTCAAGTTTGCAACATAAATTTCTGAGTATAAATGTGCAGTCTAAGCGAGGATGACTGCATGATAGGACTTATTTTCTCAACTTGACAAAGCTCCTGCAGAGACGTGTAATAAATTATGCAGCTGTTTTCATTTTCATTTTATTACCGCTCATAAAGAGAATACTGTATGCTTTTACAGTGTACCTCTTTAAAGCTGCGGCCTGCTGAAGAAAAAAAAAGATGATTATCACTCTTGTTTACTTTCAGCAACCAGCTGGGAACACCAGCGGCTCACACAGAGGAGGATGTTCCTGACCAAAAATGGCAGTGAAGGGAGACTCTGGTTTCAACTTGTGGCTGAATGGAGCTTGTGGGTTCACTGAAGCAACATTTGTTTCAGGTATATTAGAGCTTTCCACAGTCCTTTCTTTAATATATCTCATCTTTGCATTGTAAGACGTTACTTCTATTACTGCTCACATGTCGTTTTCCCTCTCCGCTCTCCTCCATCCCAGTCTTCTCTCATCACTCTTGCCATATCGGCCTCGCAGTTTCCACTAACACAACAGGTGTGAGGTTTTTGGACAGAGTTTGCGACCTAACTGTGTAACTTTTAGTCAGTAGTTTGTGAGGTCTTTCCCTAAATATAGATGCACAGCAGAGCAGGATTACTGAACTCCTCTCATCTGACCCTTTGTGACTCTGGGGATTCAGCCCACAAATGAGTCTGATGGAGACGCCGCTGGTCTTATTCAGAATGTTTACTTGCTGTAGTGGTCCAAAACGTTCCTAAATAAAAGGACGACACTGCAGTATGTTTTCATAAGGAGAGAGAAAAAAAAGCTCCTGTGGTTATAAAGTTACATTTATTATGATGCTTCTATGTTTTAGGTGCAGTATTTCCTTGGTGTTTTCTTGTGTTCCTCTGGCATTGATGCATTTATCACAGTGTGGTGCATTGACAAGTGTTTTGTGACATTTTGGGACATATGTATTTTTAACTTGAAATGAGAAATGTCCCCCTGAGAAATAAGAGGCTTGAGACAACAGCTGGTTAGCACAGCTTAGCACTAAAGTCTGAAAAAGGAAGTCTGACTCTTTCCAAGAGTTGCAAAAGTCAGAAAACCTGCACTTCTGAAGTTCAATAAGCAGCTCAATACACTGTCAGACTGTTCTCTAGCGCTGTGTAGAATGGTCTGACTACACCTCATCGAAAAAAACACTCGTCAACAAGCATATTTCTCAAAATCTAGACTGTGAGCTGTCCCTTGAAGTCACCATTTTTATTCTTGTCCCATGTTGTTTGGTTGCACTGCGTATCAACAGGAAATACCCTATTTGTTGCAGGAAATTATCATTTTCATTCCAAATGATGATAAATATAACTTCCACACAGTTTGCCCTCTTCTTTTTAACCTTTGCAGCTTCGCAATCATCAGTCATTTGTTCAGTTCAAAACATTCATAATCTAAATCTTACACGCTATCGCTCATCTCCAAGCTCATGCCTGTGACGCTGTAAGTCGAGCCAAAGTCGAGGTTTACTGTCTCCTCAACAGCTGCACTGTTATAATAGACACATCATAACGCCGTGCTCATCGCTCCAATCAATGATGAACCTATTCTTCTCCGTGTTGACTCAGCTGCCAGCGTGAACATCCCATAAAGTGTGGAGGTTTATGTGTGTGTGTGTCTGAAGAATGCTGCCCCTTGAGGATTCTACATTTCCCTTTTCTCTCTTTGGCCAGATTTCATGCTTCTCATCAGGTTTTAGCTGCATGCTGCAGAATTAATGTGCATTTTTGGTGAATATTTTCCGTGCTGCTAAAATCTTCCATCTGAAATCCTCTCAGACGTGTGTGTGTGTGTGTGTGTGTGTCAGGGTACAATGTAAGCTGCTATTTGTATCTAAGCCTCTTGTATTTACTGTGGCACAGGTGCAGGCGGCTCCATACCACTCCAGAATGTTTCTGGAGTGGAGCCTCCTGGAAACACAATGTTGACACTAAAGCTGACAGGGATTCCTCTGGACTGGACCACCAGGAGAGGACAAACACACATTTATCGGATTTACACCTAAACAGTAGAATTGTTGCCAGATCACTATAAAATAACAACCCAACCAACTTGAAAAGAAGTTGAATTAAAGCTAGGTTTTATTTTGATAAAGCTAAAGTTTCTCCTGTCCTTACAATCACTCACCCTGGAGATGGTCAGCGGCTGGTTGAAATCCTTCCCTCCCGTCAGGCGAAACCCCCAGGGGGCCGGCCCGTCCAGCACCACATTAAGTGACATGGCCCTTTAATGTCTCCCCCCGCTGCTCTGACAGCACAGTAAACCGCACGCTGCCGGGATCACAGTTAAAGAGCAGAGGAATATCAAAGTGATGGAGATTTTGAACCATGTGAGGGGGGGTCAGAGGGGGAGGAGGGCGGACAGGCCACGCCCACGGGTGAGGTAATTGGTCAGATTTTGGGAGCTGACTCAGTCTGCACCTCCAGCACTTGCTCACCTCACTCTGTCCGGCGTTTGTTTAACCACTTCTTCCCTCTAGAATCTAATGTTTGTGTCTTAAATCACTTACGTTCTTCACAGTTAGTTTCACGTCACAGTCTCTGCTCACCTTCATGGACATTAAGATGTAAGGCACCCTCTGTCAGAAACCCCCCCCTCAATGCTTCTCATCCCCGGGCAGCTCGGAGTCTGTCTGGCCTCCTCCTGCTCTGGTTGACGGGTCTTGCTGCTCCTGTCCTTATTTGGTCTGGAGGCGAAGCTCTCACAGGCACATTCCAGCCACTATTGATCTGGATGGGACCCAAGACTCTCAGTCCTGAGCTTGATAATAATCCACTTACACTCTTGAGTTCAGAATCAATCACATGTACAGACTGGGTTCTGTTCATGTTTGTTAAAATCAGTCATTCTTCATGTCTAAAAATACTTCCTCTGGTCTACAAAACATCCCACTGCGCCTGCTCTTTGCTTGTGTTCACAGACTTTTATTAGAGGGAGCTCAGGATATGTTTTCCCTGCTTGCTACGTACCTTCCATGTCTGTATAGTATCAAAGAGTCATTCCACGCCAACTCACCTAGGGCCTTCCACTTCAGGTCGTGGATTTTCTTGAAAATAAATCATGCAAAAACGTCTACCTAAACCACGGAACCTTGTAAAATCCCACAGCTCTACTCCAAATACTTTTTGAGTTATGAATTATTGAAAATAGGCCCTTGGTGTTAAATTTGATAACTTCAGTGATTCTTTTAAAGCATCTTTAAAGCCTCACCAGTTGATTATTTTTCACCATTTAATTGTTATTTCCTGGACTAATGACAAAATAGCTCAACAGGAACCATACAGACATATAAAACCTTGAAATCAACATAATACAAATATCTACCTGACATTTAAAGCCACTGAAAACTACCAAAAATGTGTCATATTCATAAAATGTTGAAATAATGAAGGAGTAATATAACATCTTTAATTTTTTAATATGTTTTCAATGGATATGGAGACATTCTCTTCAAAAAGTTTAAAAGAAATCAAAACAATCCTTCCTGGAAAAAAATGCTGTTAAAATGTCCTAACAAGTGGATTTTTCAGCTCCGAAGCTAATTTTAAGAAGACCTGTGGCAGTCAGTTTCCTATGTAGCACCAAATGACATTTAGATATGAGAGAACTAAGCTGTTTCTACCCACAACATAAGTTTGGTTGGAATTGAGTGAATATTTGTGGAGATTTTTTGTTTTGATGATAAATTATAGATTTTTATTATTTTAATTTCAGTTTAAAAAGAATCCGCATACGCTATTGACATGATTGACATGAAGTTTTTCTTGAGGTTTCTGGATATTCAGTAAATAAATCAAATCCTGTGAAAAATAATGAACTGGTGAGGCTTTAAAGATGCTTTAAAAGAACCTCTGAAGTGATCAAATTTAACACCACATCAAAAATTCATAACTCAAAAAGTATTTGGAGGAGAGCTGTGGGATTTTGAAAGACTTCATGGTTTAGAAGTTTTTTTTAAAGAAAATCCATGACCCCATCTGTGAGGCCCTAGGTGAGTTGGCGTGGAATGACTCATATAGAGATGGGTACAAGGAGCCACCATAAAGTGTCTTATACCCCTTTTCCACTGAGCTGGTTCCAGTGCTAGTTCGGAGCCAGAGCCTGACTTAGCACCAGTTCTTTGTGTTTCCACCACCTAAGCACCGGCTCCAGGTGCTAAAAACTCTCTGCTGGGCCAGAGCTAAGCACCGAATACGTCAGGGGCTGGGGGCGTGGTTATCGTGACCAACAATCAACGGTGGAAAGGGACACACAAGAGGTAATTTGTGTCCTTTTTCTCCAGGACGTCCCTGGTCTGATCAGATGTATTGGAATGACTCCTGGGACACACGGAAGTTTTGCACCAAACAGTTGGAGCTGAAATCCAGTACAATTGTGTCCCACCAGTAGCGCGATCGCAGATGTGCCCAGGCAACAGGCGACCTCCGCCTCGCAATCAGCCTTAAGACCATCTATAGAGATAAACATGGATATTATCATCAACTTATTGCGTTTGTTTAACTGCTATGTAGTCGATGCAAGCGTAGTCATTTTACAGTGACGCAGTGGCGTGGCTCCAACTTGACTCCTTACCAATGGAAAAGCAAACCGGTTCTTAGGAGGAACAGGATTTGAACCAACTAAGCACCAGCACAGAACTAGCACCTGGTTCTTCTTGGTGGAAAAGGGGTATTAGTAAGGTGTTGGGCATCTTCCATGCTCCTTGGCATTGGTTCTTCAAATCTCTGTGACACTACTGAAAGAGATTAAAACCACATTCTTCCACAAGATATTCTCTTATTTGGTGTTTAGATGATGGTGGTGGAGAGTCAAACACGTCGCTCCAAAATCTCCAGTATTTGGATTGAGGTCTGTCGACTGTGCAGGTCATAGTATACGACCTTTCAGTGACCCCTCAGGCCCCGTCGACGGTAGCATTGTCATCCTGGAGGAGACCGCTCCCTTCAGGATGAGCAAGGTGATCACTCAGAACAACTTTGTATTGATTGTAGTGACCCTTCCCTCCACAGGAGACAAGAAAAACCAAACCATGCCAGCAAAAAAACACACAACAGAGCCACCAGATATCCTCACTGTAGGGGTCAAGGGGGTCAGGTCTTTCCTTCAATTGTCACATTTCTTCAGTAGTAGTGAAACTCCTGCTCGGTAAATGTTGCTCACTTGATGTCTGCTGTGACACATTATGTGAAGCAGTCAGTGAGTAACCTCTGACTGATCGTGATTGCTAACAGAAGAATGAACAGCAGGCTGGAACACTCATGAGAGGATTTAGCCATTTAGAAAGTGGTTTGTTTTGGAATATTTCACCATACGATAAATTGGTTTGGGTCATTCAAAGACCTTAGAAAACCCACACACAGAGTCACAAGATGATGAGAAGGATGAGAACTGCGGAAAGAGATAAACACATCTGAGACGTCGAGACAATATGCTGCATTATTATGTGTAACTAAACATTTGGTCACTCTGTTCATTTCTTTAGACTTGTAAAAAGAAGTAAACAAAAGCCTCTTTACTTGTCGGGGGTCATAATCCACTCATACTGGTAAAATCTGACAAGAGGCCTTAAGTAGATATTTGTTTTATGGAGCCACAAGCTGAAAAGACTGGGAGCTACAGCTTTAGACTGCTGAAGGAGTAGTTTGAGACATTACTGAGAAGCTTTGAAGCTGTTTTTCTCTAATTAATTAAACACAGACAGCACTTTTGAAAGCATCACGGAGTCAGCTGATTATCAGACCCAATATTTAGCACTTTTCGATTATCTATGTTGTTATTTCTTGTCTTTATTCCTAATGAATCAAACTGAAGGTCCGCCCAGTCATGTGACCTCTCCCTATATAGTATAGGAGGATACATATGGGCGGCCATCTTATATCAGCTCTGATGAAGGCCCACAGGCCGCTACGCGTCGGCTATAGTTTTTAACTTGTTTGGCCGTGCTGAAATAAAGGCTTTTTAATTTCAGCCCTTCTCTGAGTGCCTCAGTTCCTACAAGTAACTAGTATTTGGATCCCTACACTGATGAGCACCAGAAGCAAGGAAAGAAGACCAACGATACCCATTAATTATAAAAGCACTTCTGGTAGAAAGGTTATCTTTTAATTAAACAGATAACTATATAAAGGCATGTCAAGATGTGTTGTGCTGGAGTTTGTGTTATTCTAAATTCTGATACTAATATTGGTTATTGATCTCTTCGGTTATGAATAATCGGCATTAGTCCTCAACAAACAACATTGTTTAATAATAATCATAATAATAATAACTTTATTTGTAGAGCGCCTTTCATACAAGGTTTGCAGCTCAAAGTGCTTTACAACAAAGAAACATCCACAATATTACAAGGTAAGAACACTTAAAACACTTAAAACATGAACAAAAAAGACTTATACACCTTGCCTACATTACCACGAACAGCACTACCATCACCTACCCCAGCCTCTCACCAACTGCACCAATAAAAGCAGGGTGGGGATTGTTAGGGTCCATTTTATTCATTTACTCCATTAGAAGTGCAAGCTAATCATTAGATATATGTGTATACTCTTTAGTTTTAGTATTTCACTCTTCAAAATGATTAGAAGTGAGTTTGAGTGACATACTCCTTAGGGTTGGATGAGATTAAAGAAATAGAAAGTATAATCACATGCATGCTCACATATTTGCATTAATCATGTTTCACTAATGCCAACACTCCACTGATGATTATGTCTTAAAGAGAGTCGGCCTGTCCATCTAATCAAGTCTCAGGCCTTGAGACGCACAGTAGGACAAACAGCAGAAGAACAGACCCTGTTTCGGGTAGGGGGTAGAAGGTATAGAGCAGTGGTTCTCAACTGGTCCAGCCTCAGGACCCACTATGTCTCTATTAATAAAGGTCGCGACCCAAATTTTGTTAACAAATTAAGGTTTATTTGAGTGCAGTCTCAATGCATTTTGATACAGCTTGGGAATTTTTTTTGGCTTATTTTTTTCTCATTTTGGTATATTTGTACACTTTTGCCAAGTTTTGGGCATATTCTGTCCCATTCTGACAGATTCTGAGCACATGTTGGTTTATTTTTGTCACGTTTTAGCATAAATGTCTCCAATAAGCTGGCAGAGCCAAATCTAGAGGTTAATAGTGGACAACTACTGGTGTCACCACTAAATATCCTGCTATTGAAAGCAAACTGTGTCAGAAGAAACATATCCTTTAAAATAAAAGACTTTATACCACTGCTTTTTTTTTTTTTTGCATGCTTCTGCGACCCTCCAAAAATGGCTTTGCGACCCACTTTTGGGTCCCGACCCACCAGTTGAGAACCAGTGGTATAGAGGGTGCTGAAGGCCTAACCCACTGACTAGATTTAACTGCCTCGTCTGACATTTCCCTCACTATCTTCCTCAGCTTCTGCCCCTAAGTCTGCACATCTAAGTAAGTTAAAAGGTAAAAATATATGTTTTAAGCTTTCTTTTAAAAAGATCGAGTGGTTTGACCCCTATAAGCTTCTTTCTCTGTGATGGAATAAACGTACAAACTTTTTCTCTTTGTTTCTGCTTAGGAGAGGACAGCAGATACAAAAAAAATACCATTTGTGGGTGCGGTACTCTCTTTAACAAGACATAAAGAGCTTAGCGCTGTGAGCCATTTATTTACTTACACCTCCATCCTTTAATCTATTGATTCCCAACTAGGTGTGCTTGGACCTCATGAGGCCCTTCTGCAGTTGCCACAGGGCATGAGGAAATACTGTGCAACAGCCCAGCGAATTCAAACTGAAACTCCATTAAAAATACATGATTTGGCCAGAACGAAATTTGTAAAGGAGTAAAAAATAAACACTAGCAGCTAGAACAGTGCATGGAAACTAGTCTGTGGGCGAAAAAGTCAAACTAAATTGCATAAATTAGTAGAATGAATGCAAAAAAAAACTGAGATCACTGCATCTTGCGTTGAAGATTCTCTCTAAAATATCCACTTTCATATAATTAATGGTGCAAAAATGACACTGAGTTCAAATAAACACATGAAGAAGTGAACAGGAATGAATGCAAACCTTATCAAAGCGACCAATCTGCCATCACTGCATCTTGCGTTAAAGAATTTCTATAAAATACCCACTTTAATATAATTAATTAATGACACTGAGTTCAAGTAAACACATGAAGAAGTGAACAGGTGGTAGCGATGAAGGTTCATAAGACTGTGGGGCGACATAAAACCAAACAAGCCTGCTAACCACGTCTCTAATCTACTCACCAGCTGGAACTCGGAGCGCCGTGCGTAGGCCTCCTGTATGCCGGCGTCTGCCCACAGCGCGCTCAGTGCCATCACGTACAGCTGGAACTCGATGGGCTCGACCCCCGAGGCGCCCACGCGTCCCTCCCACGACATCACCAGCATGCCCTGCTTCTCGTTCTCGCAGCTCTGCCAACTGATGCCCAGTTTGTCCCGGGCGTCCACCAGCACACGCATGCCCTGCAGAAACACACACACAGCACACGACACACAGTGAGTACAAAATGCTTTCTGACCGCACAGATGTAAGGAAAAAAAACACAAATCATGTTGCTTCCTGGTAGAAAATGTCAACACTGAGCCTAGCATTACTGGTAAACATGGAGTGACTTTAACCCTTTAAGTCCTACTGCGTCATTGGCGACATGTTAGGGAGAGCACACTTTGGAATACATAATTATGTCACGGTTTGCACTATCGGAAAAAATCCAATGGATTCCTGGGGTGGTGCGAATTACATTACCGTAATGACACTATATAGGCTGTTAAGCACAACAGTTAAATTCGGATACGGTAATTTATTTCGGATACGAATGTCGTTGCGCTTTGCAGCCTATATAGTGTCATTACGGTAATTTCATTTGGATGCGGTAATTAAATTCGGATACGAACGTCATTGCGCTTTACAGTCAATATAGTGTCATTACGGTAAATTCATTCGGATACGGTAATTAAATTCGGATACGAACGTCGTTGCGCTTTACAGCCCATATAGTGTCATTACGGTAATTTCATTCGGATGTGGTAATTAAATTTGGATACGAACATCGTCGC